>CATIWF010113021.1:0-21686 GCA_949630135.1 Balakata baccata
TAGGTTGCATTTCGTGTTCATTGGTAATTAGAGTAATTAAGAGTCTAAGCTAGTGATTCCTTGTGAGATCGACTCCGGGAGGACACTTGCCACTCTACAATTGGCTCGTGCACTTGCGGGTTAAACCTTGAGTTGACATCACATATAACATCTTAGTGCCCAAATAAAAAGGTAATGATGTTGAAAGGACCAAATTGAGTGCAAGAGAGCAAAAAGAAAAAGGAGAGGTCGAGAGCAAAAGGACAAAAGCAATGAGGGTAAAGCAAAAGAAGAGGCAGAGAGAGAGAAAAATGGGAGGAAAAGAGCCCAAAAAGAAAAACGAATAGTTGTCCCAAAAGAGAATGGTAAAAAGAAAAGCAATTTTTATACAAAAGTGAGGGATATAAAAGTGGCTTTTGAACATCAACAATGTTTACTTGTACTTTTGTATAAGGAATCATATTTTAATGAATATGACCTTAACCCTTCTTTGCCTAATGTTGTTATTTCTTTATTGCAGGAGTATTCAGATGTATTTTCTTATGAGTTACCACAAGGATTGCCACCAATAAGAGGAATTGGGCATCAAATTGTTCTCATACCTAGAGCTCAAATTCCAAACCGACCAACCTATAAAAGTAATCTTGAGGAGACAAAGGAACTTCAAAGTGATGTATGCATTGGTAGCAAGCATGAAAGGCTATCTTGCATCAATGAATAGGAAGAAACTTATATCATTGAAATGGATCTGGTCAAATGCATATGGCGTGTGTGCCAAACAAAGGGAGGCAGAAATGGAGCTTTGAGAGCAACATTGGGCTTAAAATCCATAATCTGGCTTGTGGGCCAATGCAACACAAAGTGTAGCCTAAAGTGAAGATTCAAGTCAATTGGGCTTAATAGTAAGATTTCCAAGTCCATCAAAACAAGTGGACAGATTTGAAAAATCATGTGCAACTTAAGGGATCATGTGAAAAGCATGTGCACAACATATGGGCAACCTTGGGGATGTGTAAAGCTTAATATTTAGGCTTTAATATGTTATTTTTAAGCCCAATTCGTGTGGCATAAGTTATGTAATCAAATTTGCTTAATTTTCATTATTCTAGTAGGATTCTATTAGGTTTTCCTTAGACAATAAGGATTTGGATTAAATTAGGATTATCCTTACATATAGGGAATTAACTTTATCTTTTAAAACTTTTCCTTATCAGGTAAGGATTAGGACAAACTCTGGGTTTTTATATTAGGATAGGATTTTAGTTTTCCTTTTCCATATAAAACTAATATCTTTGGTCATGTACTGTTGATGATCTTTTGATAATTAATAAAATTTGAGTGTTTTCTTCATAATTGAGAGTGCAAGACTGCTCTTTTAATTAATTTAAAGAATTGTTAAACTTATCAAGTGTTTATGCTTGTGGCGTTTGCTATTTTTTTACTTCACTATCTTGGTTCTTGCTTCTAGTTTAGCTTGGGTCAAGGTTGCAACCATTGGTCACCATAACTCAAAGGTTTGTTTGCCTTAGCTTTGTTGAGAGGTTTGAAGGCATGTTCCTTAGGGTTCCGCATCACAAAGGCAATTGGAGGAGCTGTTGCCAAGGGGGCATATTTGAGAAAGCCTAAGTCCATGTGCTGTGTACCTATGTTATTGATGCCTAACAAGGATAGAAGTTGGCATATGTGTGTTGGTTGTAGGATTGTTAACCACATAATAGTCAAGCATCGCCATGCCATACCTAGATTGGATGATATGTTAGCTGAGCTTAATGGAGCATGCGTGTTCACAAAAATTGACTTGATGAGTGGTTATCACCAAATTAGAATGAAGATTGGTGATGAATGGAAGACAATCTTCAAAACTAAGCATGGTTTGTATGAGTGGTTTGTGATGCCATTTGGATTAACCAACGTCCCTAGCACTTTCATAAGATTAATGAATCATGTGTTGCATGAGTTTATTGGTAAGTTTATGGTTGTCTATTTTGAATATATACTAAGGCCCTGTTTAGCATTATGTTTGGAAAAAGCGCTTTTTAGAAAAAATTTTGCAATTTTTATTTTTTTTGAGCTTTGAAAACTGCTTTTGGTAGAAGCAGGTAAATAGATGTTTTTTCAAAAGCAAGTTTGAAAAAAACAGTTTATAAAAAATTTAAAAAATCAGTTAATTAAATAAAAAAATTTAAAACCTACTTTTAAAATTTTAAAAACCCTCAACAGTAACCCCAACCCCCCCCCCCCTACCTATTTTATAGTAAATCAATGGATGAACATGTGTGCCATCTTAAATATGTCTTGTATGCACTTAGGAGAGAAAAGTTATATGCCATACTTAAAAAGTTCGCATTTTGCATGGATAGAGTTATATTCCTAGGATATGTGGTTAGTGCTAATGGAATTGAGGTTGATAAGGAAATAATAGAGGCTATCCATAGCTGGCCGACTCCTAGGAATGTGACTGAACTTAGGGGTTTTCATGGACTTGCTAATTTTTATAGGAGGTTTGTGAAAGACTTTAGTACCATTGCCGCTCCTTTGACCAAAATCATTAAAAAGGATGTAGGTTTTAGGTGGGGTGAGGCACAAGATCATGCATTTAACACTTTAAAATATAAACTTTGTTCCACACCTATTTTGAGTTTGCATAATTTTATTTCTATTTTTGAGATTGAATGTGATGCCTCCGGGATGAGTATTGGTGCTGTTTTGATGCAGGGTAGGCATCCCATTGCATTCTTTAGTGAGAAGTTGAATGGAGCATAACTCAGCTCTTCCACTGATGACAAGGAGTTATATGCATTGGTGAGAGCTTTGGAGACCTGGTAGCATTATCTATGGCCTAAAGAATTCGTGATCCATAGTGACCTTGAGTCATTAAAACATCTAAAATTCCAAGGTAAATTGAATAAACGGCATGCTAAATGGCTGGAATTCATTGAAACATTTCCATAATTGATTAAGCACAAGCATAGTAAGGAAAATGTGGTTGCTGATGCATTGTCTAGAAGGTATCAGCATTGTCTAGAAGGTACACTCTTATCACTACTTTGAGTTCTAGATTGATAGGGTTTGAATTCATAAGGGAGTAATGTGTTTCTAATTCTGATTTTGCTTATGTTTATGATGCATGTGAGCAATCTGCCTTTCAAAAGTTTTATAGACATGATGGATACTTGTTTAGAGAAAATAAACTTTGTGTACCGAATTGTTCCATGCGTGAATTACTTGTGCATGAGTCTCATAATGGTGGTTTGATGGGTCATTTTGGTATTTGCTAAAACACTTGACATATTGCAAGAACACTTTTGTTGGCCTAATATGAGAAAGCGTGTTCTAGGTGTGTGGCATGTAAGCAAGCCAAATCTAAGATTCATCCTCATGGGTTATATACTCCTTTACCCATTCCTTGTCATCCTCTGGTTGATATTTCTATAGATTTTGTATTGGGTTTGCCTAGGACAATAAGGGGGAGAGATAGCATATTTGTTGTAGTTGATAGGTTTAGTAAAATGGCACATTTTTTTGCTTGTCATAAAACCGATGATGCCACACATGTTGCTAATTTGTTCTTTTAAGAATGTTGTGTGTTAGCAAGGTATTCCTAAAACAATTGCTTTTGATAGAGATTCTAAGTTCTTGAGCTATTATTCTCTACTTCTTGTCATCCTCAAACTGGTGACCAAACTGTAGTTATTAATAGAACTTTAGGGTCTTTATGCATTTTGTTATTGGAAGGAATTTAAAAACTTGGGAAGATTAGCTTTTGGTTGAATTTGCATATAATAGGAGCTCATATAGGTTATTCACCTTTTGAATGGTGTATGGTTTTAGTCTCCTAACTCCTTTGGATTTGTCGCCTTTACCTTTAAATGATGTTTCTAACTTAGATGGGCAGAAAAAGGCATATTTGGTTAAATGCATACACGAAAAAGCAAAGCAGCACATTGAAATGAAGAATAAGAGCTATTCACAAAAAGCAAATCAACGCCATAGGATTATGAGATTTGAATCTAGAGATTGGGTTTGGGTGCATTTCAGAAAAGAAAGGTTTCCTAACCAAAGAAAATCCAAATTAGATCCAAGAGATGATGGACCTTTTCAAGTGTTTGAGAAAATTAATGACAATGCCTATAAGATTAACTTACTTGGTGAGTATGGTGTTTTGGCTACTTTTAATGTTGGTGACCTTTCACCTTTTGATAATGTAGGTGGTGATTTGAGGACGAATCCTTTTGAGGAGGGAGGGAATGATGCTAACCAAGGCATGGAAGATAATTCAACATGCCAAGGATATGAAAGATTGGCTATGCCACTTGGTCCAGTCACAAGATCAAGAGCAAATAAGCTTAAGGCAGCCTTACAATCATATGTTCAAAGCTTGGTCACAAGAGACATCAAAGAAGAAGAATGGATCAAGCTTGAAGAATCATCATCAATGGGCGGCCCAATGCTTATCACTTATTTGGGCATGTGAAGATCAAGCCACCTAACCTAACGGGCTAGCAACAAGTCCATATCCAAGTTTCAAGAGACATTTCCAAAGATAATATGGGCTTATCTATCCATTTAGGGCCTAGTCAATATGGGCCAATAGTTAATTTAATGCAATAGGCCACATGTGGGCTCTTTATATAAGTGATGTATGTACGGATAGCAAGCATAAAGAACTATTTTTTATCAATGAATTGGAGGATTCTTATATCATGTCCTTTGAGGTAATCCAAAGTGCAATTGGTGGTGTTCCAAACCAAAGGAGCCAGATTTGGAGCTTTGAAAGCTACACTGGGCTTTTAAAGTGCACAACCAAGGTTGTGGGCCAACAATACACAAAGGGAAGCCTAAAGTGAAGATTAAGGGAGTCTTTCATGAAGATTCAAGTCAATTGGGCTTAATTGCAAGGTGTCCAAGTCCATTAAATCAAGTGGACAGATTCGAAGAATCATATGCAATACATGTGCAACTTAAGGGATCATGTGCACAACTTATGAGCAACTTTGGAAGGCATGTTGGGCTTATTGGGCTTTATTTTATTATTTTTAAGTTTAGTTCATGTGGTCCAAGTTACATAATCAGCTTGTACACAGTTTTCCTATTTCTTGTAGGATTCAAGTAGTTTTCCTTATTTATTAAGGATTTGGGTTATTAGTTGTTATATCCCTAATTTTAAGGGATTAGGTTAGACTATCCCTATCTTTACGTTATTAGGATAAAGATTAGATTCTAATCCCTAACTTTATGGGTAATAGTATTTTAGGATTGAGTTAGAATAGGATTAGTTGTCCTTTTCTTCAGAGGAAATTGACTTTTTTGCACTATAAATAGTCATATAGGCTTGTAAACTTATTTCATTATGAATAAAAACGAATTTGAGTGTTTCTTAATTAAGAGAGGCTAGATTGCATCTTTTAATTACTTAAATAATGGTTAAATTTATCAAGTATTAATGCTTGTGGTGTTTGCTATTTTTTTGCTTCATAATCTTGGTTCTCGCTACTTTGTTTAGTAGATTCTTTACACTTATAATCTTGGTTCTTGTCACTTGTTTGGCTTGGGTCAGATTCAATTGTTGGTCACCATAACTCAAAGGTTTGTTGCCTTAATTTTGTTGAGGGGTTTCAAGGCATGTTCTTGGGGATCCGCATCAGTTTGGTATCAGAGCTTGAGGTTGGTTATCAATAACTATCCTTTATTTGCTATCTAGTTGTTAATCTAATTAGGTTTTAATTTCTGCCTATGGAAGTACCTTAGAATCAATTTTGGCTATATTATCAAATTTGCATGTTTTTGGTTCTCTGGTGCAATTAACTTTTAATTTGCATAAAAAATTGTCAGTTTAGTATTATTTGATAAAAAAATAAGAAAAAATCGAATTGAGCACTTTAGTTGAAAAATTGTGCTAATTGAGTTCCAAAATTAGACCATTGTAAGAATCGGCTGTTGGATACTATTAATATCATCTTTATTCATAGCAATTAATCCTAAAATTATCCAATTTGAGTTAGATTACAACTTTATGAATTCCGGTACATTGCTATCACATTGAACAATCTATTTGATCTTTGTGATTTGAGCTTAGGTATAAACAATACTTTGAGTTCTTGCTGTTTGGTTCTTATTTAAGGTTGCATAAGGGTCAAATAGTGGGAAAAGTCGATTGCTCACTAGAAGGAAACCGATTCTATTTAATTTACCATATTGTCTATTTTCTTTGCACTTTTTAGTTTTCTTTCTTTGAATTTTGTCCTTTTTGCTTCCATTTACATTTGTTAAGTCTAATTTGCACTTTTGCATCTGTGTATAGCTCTATATTTATATATTTTCATTGCATATCAGTTTACCTCAAGTCACGAGCACAAAAGGTTTTGCAAAGAAAGGGAGAAATTGTCGCAGGTGCAAGCCATTAGAGCAAGCCTACCCTGCCCACCAGCGCTGCACAACAGTATTATGCAAGACGCTTAAATGAAATACGTATTGCAATTCTAATATAAACTTCTAAACAAAATATATTGGGAGGCTCTTTTAGTCCCCGTGTTCCTCAAATGGATTTCTTAGTTGTTGAGAGGGCTGCCCAATTTCAGTACCAAGGCATCTTGAAAGTGAATCGTATTACATGAATATGATACCTATCAAGTGGGGAATATATGACAAAGATGGAGTGTTGGAGTATTTCTATTGATTGGTCATGTCAAGCAATTCTTGAATGAGTTACTTAACTCAAGGAAATAAGTAAGCCTAATATATATATATATATATTAGACACTTTAAGCCTAATATTAAAGCAGCCTCACTTTGAGAAAATAATTAAGAATTAAATTCTCTCTTTTATTGTTCTTCCATACTAGCACCTTGAAAAGATCGATACCCTATTTCCTTGGAAGGGTTCTACTCATCCTCTTCGTGTGAAAACCACTAAAGACTTTTCAAGAAAGTAAAGTTGTGGTTTGTTACAACCCGACTTAAAGTTTTGAAGATTAAATAATCAAAACAAATTAATCAAAGGTAAATTTCCATAACCTATGTTTGATATGCATAATTGATTATGAACTTCATAGGGCGATCTTTGGTTTAGGTTTCCAATAATTTTAAATTCTGTTTTGCTATTGTATGTGATACGTGCCAAGAAACCTAAAACTAAATATGTCAACATAATTTTAATTTTATCCTTTAATTCCATTTTAATTCTAGTTGATAAATGATACGGTTTGGGAGTATGAGATTGGCTCTTTGGACCAAATTTTGATTGGCTTGAGTTGATCTATAGATGCATGAATAGATGATATATGTTTTATGAAACTAATAGGAATTTTCAAATTTGATTCGAATTGTTTATGAATTGAATTAATTTTGATCCTAGTATGACTAGGCAGTGACATATAAATTTAATTAAATTGTTTAATTATTTTAGTGTAAAAAATTAAGGTGATGTAATTTGGAATTAAATTTTCTGCATTATTGGATATTTATTAATAATGTAATTATGGAATTAAATTTAAAATGAAAATTACATACAAATAAGGAATTAATCTAATTAGTCAAAGTAGGCAAATCAGGTAATATTTGATATGGTCAATTAATTGACTAATTAATATAATTTTATATTAGAAAATGTTTCTAATGATTCATATAATTATTTAATGTGATTAATTAATGGTTATATGATATGGCCAAATAAGAATCTAAAATATCAATTTTCTATATTACCTGCTTTTGCATTAGAGAATGCATGCTAAAGGTATGATGGCATGATAGATGATTATGGACTTGACCAATATGATTGTTCATGCATGGATTTTTATTTTGTAATTGGAAAATAGGGTCTGCGTGTCCTTACCTCTCTTACTTTCTTTTATATTTCTCTTCTCATCTCACTCTCCTCAAAGGTAACTTGAGGTTTTCTATTTTGAAATTTTGTCATTAGATTACATAGAATTAGGATAGATTATAAGTGCAAAGGAAGAAAACATGGAGTAGGAATTTGATTTCTATTGTATGTTGCAACTCATGCATCTACCTAGGTAAGATATAGTCAATCGTTCTATGACTCGAGGGATTGATGTTAGAATGTCCATAATCATGCCATGTAGTTAATGTAACTTTTAATGTATGTCCTGGATGAATGGATGTATATTAAGTGAGACTAGAATGGAACAAGCCCCTAGTTAAATAAATAATTAAGTCTTACATCTTCCATTAATATGGTAAGAACCAGAGTTCTTCTAGAGTTGGGTTGTTGAGTTGCCTCAAGCTTGCTTTATATGATTATATTCGAACCATTGAAATAAGATTTCACGATTAATGTGTTGAACTTAACCGATGTTATTGATTTGTTGAATGGCCTCAAGGTCCATGAGTATTGGAGGTGAGTTGGATAGTGTATATGAGATATACATGCAGGAAGAGTTGATAGCACAAGATTCGATAGTTTCATGATAATGCAATTGGTATGGATCAGACACCTACCATTTGAACTAAGATGGCTTATTGAGTTGGCTCAAGGTCATTCTTAGCAAGATTGGATATCGACCCGCTAGGACAAAAAATGAGATAAAAGAAGGGGATGTTTGTAATGAAAGTAGTGAGATCATTGTAAAACAAGAGTTATTAAGTGATAAAAATGCAAGTGGAGTAGAAACAGAGAGAATGAAAAATTTATGTGAGGAAGATAGAGAGGTGAAGAAAAAGCTTCTTACTAACAATTTTGATTATTCTTTATTTCTTGTTGTACATTTTCCTTTTGATGCAGGCAAAGATTTGAGGATGAATCTTCTTGAGGAAAAGGGAATGATGTATGCACAAGTAGCAAGCATGAAGGCTTATTTTGCATCCATGAATTGAAGGAGTCTTATATCATTGAAATAGACCTAAAAGATGTTTAATAGCCCAGTGATATGGTCAAAATGCATATAGGGCGTGTGCCAAACTAATGGAAGCAGAAATGGAGCTTTGAGAGCAACAGTGGGCCTAAAATCCACAATCAAGCTTATGGGAACACTACTCAAAGGGAAGCCTAAAGTGAAGATTAAAGAAGTCTTTCATTAAGATTCAAGCCAGTTGGCGCTATTTCTAAGGTGTCCAAGCCCATTAACTCAAATCAGCATATTTGAAGAATCATGTGCACAACTTATGGGCAACCTTGTAGAGCATGTTGGGCTTATTATTTGGGTTCTAATATGTTATTTTAAGTCCAAATTCGTGTGGTCCAAGTTGTATAATCAGATTGTATCGAGCTTTCCTATTTCTTATAGGATTCTCTAGTAGTTTTCCTTATTTATCTAGGATTTGAGTTATTAGTTGTCATATCCCTATTTTAAGGGATTAAATTAGATTATCCCTACTTTATGTGATTAGGATAAAGATTAGATTGTAATCCCTAACTTTAAGGAATAAATCCCTACTTTTTAGGAATTGAGTTAAAATTGGATTAGCTGTACTTTTCCTTAGGGCAAATTGACTTTTTTGTATTGTAAATAGTCATATAGGCTTGTGAACTTATTAGCTTATGAATGAAAACGAAGTTGAGTGTTTCTTCATCAAGAGAGGCTAGATTGCGTCTTTTAATTAATTCAAAAAAGTTGGTTAACTTATGAAGTTTTATGACCTATGGTGTTGCTCTTTCTTTGTTTTCATTATAATCTTGGTTCTTACTACTAGTTTAGCTCGGGTCAAGGTTGCAACCATTGGTCACCAAAACTCAAGGTTTATTTGCCTTAACTTTGTTGAGGTGTTTCAAGGCGTGTTCTTGGGGTTTCGCATCAGTAAGGCAGCCCTAGGAACAAAGTCAATTTGATGTTCAATGCCTTTTAATGGAGGAAGGCCCTTTGAAATCTTTTTGGCGAATACATCCTCAAATTCCTACAATAAAGATACAAAAACATTGGGCAAACAATGTCACTGTCAGTCATAGAAAGTAGATTCTCTTTGTACCTAAGTACAATGAGACTCTTTTGTGCACAAAAAGTGCCTCTCAAATCTTTTTCCCTTGCATACAAACTCACTTTCTTTTCTTTCTCACAATCTTACCTTTATTTTTCTCTCTTGCATCATTCTCTTTCTTTTTCTTATTGGCACCATCACTTACCATTGGGCCTTTATTTGAATTTATCTCATTTTTATCACTCATGGCCTTTTTCTCTCAGTTCTTTTATTTGAATTTGCCTCACTACCCGAATTCCCCAGAATGGATATTTGAATCTTCATATACTTCCAATGGAGATAAAGAAGCAAGAATGTAGTTTTGGCCATTCAAGCGAAAAGAATACATGTTTCTATACCCATCATGCATCAGACACCAATCATATTGCCAAGGCAAAAAGTAAGACATGACTAGCATGTACAGGTACAACATCACATAACACCTCAACTTTCAAACGAAGTTCACTCTCTTTTGCTCCCTCAAGCTCATCCAATTTGTGTTCTTCACTCATTACTATGGATTCATCATTATTAAATACAAATCCATCTTGAATGATGTTTTCACTTTCAATTGCAATGCTCTCAATAATACTAATATCATTAATTTCTTCTAATGGTGATAAAGAATCTATACTCTCACATATAATTTCTACTTCACCATCATGAAATTTCATCAATTCTCTCATGGACTTGATTTTGCCCAACATTATCTACCTTGGCCATCTCACTAATGCAGAACCCCAAGAACCGTGCCTTCAAACCCCTCAACAAGATAAGGCAATCAAAAACTTAAGTGTGGTGATCAAAGGTTGAATGTGACCCAAACCAAACAAATAGCAAAATCAGTAAATTCAACAATAGTAAGCTTTACCTTTTTGTCTTCACTATAGTTGTGGCATTCAAAGATCATCTCTACCTTTCTTTCCTACTCAAGATAAGTTTTAACATCATTCCTCCCTTTAAAACATGGAATTTTCATTTTGATGGAATTGATGTTGCTATCATGCTTATCGCCTCCTCTCTTTCTAATTGATTGGGCATCGTCTTCTTCATCATCAAAGGGATCGATTTCATCTTCATCTTCTTGTGGCCGAAACCTCCCAATTACAGTATCTTGGATATTCCATCTTCCATGAGGTTTGGGTTCCTCTTTTATTTTTCTAGAATTTCTGGTACTTTGCCTCATCTCCTCGATCTTCCTATCTTGTCTCACCATCTTTTTGTTGACATTTGCTATCATGGAGAAAAGTCTCTCAAATCGGGACTGAATAATCTCTAATGGTACATGCTTGGGCAGATCTTCACTCTCACTACTTCCCTTTGACATGGGTAGCAATCACAGTAAAGTAATAATGAAGAAAAACATGACCTCGCAATCACTCCCTCATGTGTTTCACTCAAACAGAATATAAACCATTCATGTTTCACACAAATAGTGGTTTTTACCCTCTTTTGAGCTCACCACTCTTGCCTTTTACCATTCAAACATTGATCTCAAAATTACACTATCAATTCTTAGCATAGATCACTTGCATATTGCTTGGTTTGATTTCTAATTCTTAATTGAGAAAACCTAACACAAATGAATGGGACAAAAAACTGGAAGCAAATTGATATGCAAAGAAAATATAAATATAAAGCTATACACGGATGCAAAGTCTGTATGCTCTTGACTTTTTTGTTCAATTTAAGCCTAAGAGTGCAAATTTAGAAATAGCACATGCAAATAGAAGCAAAAGGACAGAACTTAAGAAAAGAAAATTAAAGAATGCAAGAACATTAGACAATATGGAAAATCAATAGAATCGGTTTCCTCCTAGTAAGTAGCCGATTTTCCCAATATTTACTCTACATGCAACCTTAATTGATCACCAAACAGCAACAGATCAAGGCAATTTCAACAATAAAACTCAATTCCCAAAGTAAAGTTCAATTCACAAAACTTCCCAAATTGATTCAATTATGAATCCTAACTCGTCAACTTAACAAATACAATCTTTCAATGAAATAAGTTTGTTTGCTGTAAATTATGATGAAATTAAGTAATAGCAGCAACCAAGTAATCAAAATCACAATTTGATATATAAATAAAACCCAAAATTACTTCCTTTCAATTCAAATCTGAATATGATTTTCTTTTCTTTTTTTTTTTTATAAAATTATACCAAATAGAAGTTCTTGATGCAATTTAAGAGTCAAATGCACCAAATAAACTCTAAAAAGAAAATAAATATGCAACTTTTCAAATTAAGGCCGAAACTAGTCTAAGGTAATTTAGAGACGAAATTTTAAACCTAACTAAATCAATAAAAAGCAAATAAAGGATAGATATTGATTACCTAACCACAAGCTCTGCTGCCAAACTAATGCGAAATCCCAAGAATGCGCCTTGAAACCCCTCAATAAAGTTAAGGCAAATGAATCTTTAAGTTATGGTGACCAACGGTTGCAAGCCTAACCCAATCTTTAAGTTATGACGTAAAAGAAATACGCCACAAGCATATAGAATTGATAAGTTAAAGAATTTTTAAAAGCAATTGAAAGAGCAACCTTGCACTATCAATGATGAAGAAAACACTCAAGTTTTATTAATTGTCAAAAGTTGTTAGTAGTACACGGCCAAAAGGCATTTATAAGCCATAGATATTAGTTTCCTATGTGGAAAAGGAAAACTGAAATCATATCCTAATCCTAAAACCCAAATGATGCGACTGGGCCAAGGTATTCCCAAACGGTCGCCCATCCTGGTACTGACCCTGCTCAAGAACGCTTAATTGGCCACTTAACCTCCTTGAGTCAAGCACTTCCCAAGAGGTCACCCATCATGGTACTGCCCCTACCATAGCACGCTTAACTAGAAAGAGTGTTTACCGTTTTGCCAAAAGCTTAAGTTGATAGCAGAGGCACAACTCTATTCCTTTATCTTGGATCAAACAAGGGCCACTAGTCTCTTTCGACTTTGTGCGCTACATGGCCAAACCCGTTACACACCCCCCCAGACCCGGGACGTATCATTTCCTCCCTTTGTAAGGAGGTTCGTCCTCGAACCTGGCACACGGAAGTGGGATCCGAACCCAACTTCAGGCTCTGATACCAAATGATGTGACTGGGCCAAGGTATTCCCAGACGGTGACCCATCTTGGTACTGACCCTGCCAACAACGCTTAATCGGCCACTTAACCGCCTTGAGCTAAGCACTTCCTAAGAGGTCACCCATCATGGTACTGCCCCTGCCACAACACACTTAACCAGAAAGAGCGCTTACCATTCTGCCAAAAGCTTAAGCTGATAGTAGAGGCGTAACTCTATTCATTTATCCTGGATCAAATAAGGGCCACCGGTCTCTTTCGACTTTGTGTCCCACCTGGCCAAACCCAAGCCATCCCCCCAGACTCAGGACGTATCACCCAAAGTTTATCCTAATCCTAACATCATAAGGAAAAACATAAAGGATAATATCTTTTTTTTTGAAAGCACATAAAAGATAATGTTAGTCCCTTAAATGATGGGATAGCCCTAATCTAACCCAAATCCTAATTGTTTAAGGAAACTTAAACCAAAAACTTAATAACTAATAGCATGGGGCTTTATTAATTAAGGCCTATAGCCAAAATAACCCTAAAGAGCTAAAGATAGATTATGGCAACCCATTATTACAATTAAAGCCTAAACCCTTACATAAGCACATGGTTTGCACATGACTTGCACATGATTTGTAATCTTTAAATTATGGACTCCCATAAAATAGTGGGTGTCATAACATATTTTATCAAAGACCTAATATCATGCATTCATAGACAAATGTGTTTTATTAAAGACCTAAAATTATGCATTCATGTACATACTTCTATAATCTCGTTCTTTACATCTAGGTTGTTAGAATCATATCTTTTAACAAAGAAAAATAACAAGTCAAACAAATTGACTGAGTCGAACTTCCTTTATTGGCTTAAAATTGAGTGTGGTTTTCAAATCCAAAAGGGTTGCCAATTTATTGGAAGAGTCATTTTCCTTACCTTCATGATAGATATGCTTATGTTATGAACTGTATGCATACAAGAAGTATTTGGATGATAGCAGATTGGCTCTATGTCATCCGAACTTTGAAAGCAGCATCGGAAATGAATGTGATGTATTATCTTAAGGAGTCAGTTAATGAGCAAGCTCATGCCGAGCGATATGAGATATCTAAATTGTTCTTCCACTCTAAGATGATAGAAGGGAGATCTTAAATGCAACATGCAATATATATAAAAGGAAAAGGTAGAGAGATGGCCTAAAAGAGACTTGTTTCCATTATGGCAAGAGTTGACAAATGAAAGTTGAATAACAAATCCTGTTTGGAGTCTTATAAGAAGCAAAAGGCTTCAAGTAAATTTTATTATTGAGGTTGATATTGTTTCTTGTAATATTACATGGGTTTAGATACTGCATGTGGGTCCCACACATATGTGATATGTAAGACTAAAGGAATAGTAGATAGATAGCTCAAGAAGGGAGAGTTGAAACTATGCAAATTGGCTATAAAGCAAAAGTCGCTACATTAGCTATAGGAGATTATTATTTTGTTTAATAAATGAACAAAAAGTTTTTCGTTTGACTATTAAGAACAATTGTTATTCTATATGATCAAATGATATTCTTTATGGAACTAAAATATTATAAAATGGAATTTAGATTCTTATGATGTATAATTTTATCCTCAATATCAAATTCAAAAGGTTAATGACCTAAAACCATCATTTTATGGCATTGTTAACTTGAGCATATAGAGGAGAATCACATGACTAAGTTACATAAATATGGTGACTTAGAGTCATTTGATTATGAACCATATGGCATATGTGAATCTTATTTATTAGGCAAGATGACAAAATCACCTTTTAAAGGAAAGGGTGAATATACAAAAGGGCTAATTGTTCTTATACATATAGATGTATGTGGATCAATGTCCATATATGTCATAGATGGTTTTGTCTATACTTCATTACCTTTATTTATGATCAGTCATAATTTGGTTAATTGTATCTAGTGAGACACAAATTTGAAACCTTTGAAACATTCAAAGAATTCAAAAATGAAGTAGAGAAATAGTTTGGCAAAAGTATTCAGATACTTAGATTAGATTATAGTGAAAGAATACTTAAGTTAAAAATTTTCAATGTTATCTAAGAGATAATGAGATTTCATCTCAATGAACTCTACCTTTACACAACACAATATTGTGGTTAAAAGGAGAAACCGAACCTTGTTAGACATCGTGAGGTTTATGATGAGCTTTGTAAAAAGTCAAGTTCCTTTTATGGTCATGCAGAAGAGAATATAGTTTATATACTAATCATAGTTCTTTATAAGTCAGTTAATGTTGTTCCATATGAAAATATAGAATAATATAAAGCTTATTCTTTCATACATGAAAGTTTATGATTATCCTGCTTAAGAGAAGTAGATAACATTAGACTAGCTAAAAGCTAACTTAACATAATGTCTATAAGTGGTATCTAATAAGAGTCTTTAGGATATCAGCCTTACCATTATTTGGAACAAAAGGTATTTGTTTCAAAGTATGCTATCTTCCAAAAGAAAGAGTTTCTTCTACAAGATAGTGGGAGCAATATTGAACTTGATAAATACACACCAATCAACTGACAAAGCCCTAATATGTTATTCATATAAATGAAATAACAATAAGATCTTGTGAAACACAAGAGCTTCTTAAGTGCAGAAGGATATGAGCTACTCCCAAGAGATATAGATCTCTTATAAGCCATAAGTTGAATATGGATTTTGGTTGACCCACCTGAAGGGATAAAGCCTATTAGTTCATGCGGGTTTTCAAGATGAAGACCAACATGGAAGGTAACATAGTTGCCTATAAAGCTAAGGTTGGTAGCTAAATGATTTCACTAAAGACAAAGGCTGACTATGTAACATGCTTAATATAATTAGAACTTCTCCCAATTATACCAAAGGATGTTGCCATGCAAGAGTTTCAAAACGTGATAAATGGAAAACCTATTTATGCACCATGTCCATGATGACCCAAAATGAAAACTAAAACACATTTTATGAAATTAAAACTTTACTTTACAATCCTTGAAACTCTTGCGCTACACCCAGCTCAAATAATACAAGACTTTCTCAAACGCGGTCATAATACAAATTTCTTAATATAACTTAAAAAACCATGTACATAAAACATATATGTATCCTTCCTAGTGCCAGCTTGATTTTTGACCCCTCAAGCTCTATCTCCTTGTCAACTTCTAGTATACAATTATAACCTGCGCATGAGGGAAAACCATACACACACTAAGCAACTCGATGCTTAGAATTACATGAAAGGATTGAAACTAAGACTTATATATATATATATATATATATATATATATATAACCACATCATCATACATCACATTCCTCACATATATGAAATCATAGAAATTTACACAAGCCCAAGACTCATCCAATCTTGCCCAATATATCCCATGTGTTAGGAGTGCTCTCACAAGCTCAAGAACCCTTAACCCGTCCACAAAGCAAGCTTTATCAAGCTTCTCTAGTTGAGAGCGCTCAAAACGTGCTTAAGTTTCCTCAACTAGTAAGACTAAAAGTGCTCACACAAGCTTTAGACCCCTTTGCCTTGCATAAATAATAGGATCAAGGCGCCCAAATGTTGGGCCTCAGCCACCTTGCTCCTCCTAGTTGAGAGTGCTCACACAATCTTAAAAGCCCTCAACTAGTAAGACTAAGGGCGCCCAAATATTAGGCCTCAAGCCATCTTAGTATTCCTACAATGGCACCATGTTTAATTCTACTCTTTTCTGAGCCTAAAAGCCTTCATCCAAACATATTACACATCATACATCCTAATGTCACAATATTTACACACAATTAATGTTGGATTTCTTAGACGTATCTCAAACATGGATTTCTAATACCTTGTTATCCTCATTTAAGTTATTAGACATGTGCAACTTAGTACAATTGCAATAAACTGACATGTAGCAAGTGTATCTCATGAACATGTTCAAGCCAAAAATCCATATGTATGCATGTGTTTCATGTGAATGACATATATAAAATGCACATGTTCAAATAAAATGCATGTAGGGAAGGTCAAAGATGTTACATTCTATTTGCCTAGGGCATGAAGAAACTTTTTCCAAGTAGGATACACAAAAAGGGCTAAAGGCCATGACAGCCGGCTACCTGCACAGGCCCAGAGCGCACACTAGTGGCTCATGTCTGCTGTTGCATATTCATAGGAGACATGCATATCATATGCAGTTTGACTTGAACATGTTCATGACATACACTTGTCATATATCGTATTTTGTATTTGTGTCTACGTATTTTGCAATTGTATTGTGCTCTTGTCTAATTTATAACTTAAATGATAATGAAATGCATAAGGAATAAATTGAATAAAGTGATTAGATTGAATTAATAAAATTTGATGAAGATAATTTAATTAAAATTGAGCAAAGGGATTAAATTGAATTTTTTATTGAATAATAAAATAATAATATAATAAAACAAAAAAAATAAAAATAAGAAGAGGACAAAAAAGAAATGTGGTTGAGAAATGTCATATAACTATTCTCGTATCTTGTTCTGTAACAATATTCTTCTTTCCTTCATTTCTTTGCCTTTCTCAAAATTTCCAGCAGCAAACCTAGCAAACTAATCATTGGTAAGTTGATTACTCCTTGAGCTGCTAATATTGAATTTGATGGTTTATAGGTTGTGGTTGCAAGTAACTAGATCAAGCTCTGAATTATGTTTTTATGATAGAAATTTAGGGCTTTATTTTCATGGTCTTAAAGGAAGAATTTAAAGAAATTCCAAATATGAAACTACAAGTTTGAATGAGATTGATTCTGGTTCGTATTCCTGCAGGGTAACCTATTGTGTTTATTCGTTTTAATTATCATAGAGGTCGAAATAAAGGTAGCTCAAAACATAAAAGTTGTAGTTCTATATATGTTGTAGCTGTATTTCAAATTTCATATTCACATTCAATGTGGATGTTGAGTTATAATGAAATGAATCATAATTGTGCAGTTGGTTAGAGCTACTTATTTGGCACCTTTATAACTCCAGCCTCTTCATCCTTCATTTTGAGCTGTTTTTAATTCGAATTAGCAAAAGTACAATATGAAGATTTTATGGTTATGTCTTAGCTAAGCACCTCTGAAAGTCTTAACTTAATATGTTACATATATTGGAAGTTATGATCTTAATAAGGAAGACTGATTTGGATGTCACCCCTATGTTGGATCAGTCACATGTTCCCTGTTAGTTGAGAATCTCAGAGGCAAAACTAGTAAAGGTATTAAACATAAAAATTGTGATATTTTGGTTTGCCTAAATGCTTTAAAATTTTCATAATGATATAATACATACGTTATAAGATATGAACTTTTGAAATTGGTGACCTAAATACATTTTGAAATTACACCAAAAATTATATAGTCCTCCAAAAATTCTGAAATTATAACATATTATAAAATTATATGTTAAATTTAATTAAAAATAACAATCATATGAATTGGGCCAGCATAAAAAAAGTTATGGGTTGAAAAATCTTGAAAGGTCACACTACTACCTATAAGAAACATTAGTTATTTGTTTAAATCATATTAATATTGATCCATTATATTTCAAAATAGGGTCATAACAAGTTGTAGGAGCACAAAGAAAAGGTCAACACTGAGTTAAAGATTGGATATAAAAGGGAAAATGTGAGTTTAATTATCAAATGATTTTCTTAGTACATGTGTGTTGATTGCTATGTGAAAGATGAAATGACTTGTGGTTATGTGTATTATATGATTGTCATTAATTTGTGGATGTTGTGACAAGATTGTGTTAAATGTATTTGTTTATTTGTAGACATGTTTATGATATGATTGTGTTGAATGTATTTGTGCAATTTACGTAATATGACGGATGAATTAGTGTGCATGGTTAATACAAATGCATACGCATATGGATTTAAAAGGGGCATTGTGAGTAGCTAAGTAGCATTGTAATGCAAAAGAAGAGGCCTATGGCCCAAACAAATGTTCAAATGCAAATGAAAAGCAAAAGAAAAGGCCTATGGCCTAACAAATGTGCAAATGATCAAGCTAGCTAGCAAATGCAAATGTTCATATGACAAATGTTCACATGAAAATCCGACGCAATGTCTGTTTAGCCTAGTCACAACAAAAAGAAAATGACAAAGCATAAGCATAAGCATAAGAAAATGACCTGGATTATATGTTTTAATATTACTTATATCCATATGACATTAATGAATGGAATGAAATATAAAATGTATGACAAGTATAAATATTAATTGTTATTTGTTATTGCGAATGGTTTTGTATTTTAGAAATCTTTTTATGGTTATTCTCATTGAGCTACAACTCATTATATTGCATTATGATTTTTAGATAGAGATGAATAAATACCTCATTTTATAGTGCATATAGAAGAAGATAGAACTAAGGTCTTCGGCCAAGCCTCACCACTCTTTCTCTCTCCTTGCTTTCCATATGAACATGAAACCATATTTTATATATTTTGGATTGGGTTTCTTCATATGTGCAAATACAAAGAGCTAGTAATGATATGTGTAATTAGCCTAAACTTATAATTTGAAATACTTGACACAATATTAAAATTATTAATATATGTGAAATATTATATTTATATTAAGTCATAATGCTTTGTTGAATTGTTAAAAATTACAATATGATACGAGGATGAAAATGTTAAAAAAAATATTCTACCATTGTGAATAAGTTCGCTTGTCTTATTTGCAAGCTATGTATGGTAACATGACATAAGAGAAATAAATAATTAAAAAGTTTAAGGTGTTAAATTTTGGTATTAGAGCGGGGATATGTTCCATAGAAATATACATATGCATAAGAGCATAACAACATGTGCATCATATATGTTGAATATTGTTGAGTGACATAATTATATATATTATAGGGCCATGATAGGACACAATTCACCTAGGAGAAGGAGGCCAGCCAAATTGCATTCACATGAGGCATTACATGATGATAATGATCAACTTGCACTAGGAGCTAGGGCTCTAGAACATGCATCTCAATCATCACATGCAAAAATGCCCTATGAAAACCTTGAACAAGAAATACATGGGCTTGGGATACATAGAGAAAGACACTATGATAAGCTCAGAAAATTAGGTGTAGTTGATTTCTATGGCACTACTGACCCAGTAGAAGCCGAGACATGGCTCAAAAGAACATAGAGGATATTGAATATAAGGAAATGTACACCATATGAGAAATTTGATTATGCAGTATCTTTGCTTCAAGGTAATGCTTATGATTGGTGGAAGATAGTTCCAGACAGTGATGCACAGCTTCCATTTTCTGACTTGGGATGATTTTCTCAGAAAATTTCAAAATAACTATATGTTAGATGTGTATAAGGATAAGAAGAGAAGGGAATGAATCTTAAACAAGGGAATATGTTTATAGTTGAATATGAAGTGTAGTTTAATAAGCTTTCCCATTATGCCACTTTTATGGTCTCTACTGAAAAAGACAAGTATAGAAAATTTGAAGAGCGTCTCAGGTATGGGATTAGGAATAGAATCATAGCCACTAATCTTGATAGCTATACTAGACTTAGAGCTACAGTGATAAGGATAGAAAAGTTAATGAAAGAAGCTCCAGAACATCAATCTAAAAAGGCATTAAGTGAATTTCCTAGAGACTTTAGTAGAAGACAAGGAAAGAGATGTGCACATACCTTAATATTTTGTTCCAGTACCTTAAAATAATTTTTATGTAATTAAAAATATGTTATTTTGATGTTAGATGCATGCCAAAATAAATTTGCTCGAATTTAAATTTCCAAATTAATTATAGACGGTAAATAAGTCATTTTAAGCATCTTATGTGTTGATTCGTTTGTCTTGATAATTTTGGTTGTGCCAAAATTATTTTGATGGGTTTGAGCTGATCTAAAGATGCTTAGAATGATGATTTGTGGTTCTAGAAATTTTTAGAAATTAATTTTGAATTAATTTAAGGTGAGCAAATTAATATCTATTATGACTAGAATATGGTATGTATGTTAGAATTAAATTGTTTAATTTTTGATATCATAATAACCTAATTTTAAGGTGCATTAATTTTGAATTAATTTATGGAAATATGGAATTTAATTAATTTGATTAAATATTAATTTCCATATTAAAATGACATACAAAAATTCAATTAACCGAAACAACATAAGTAGGCAATTTCGGTTCAAGTGTTGAAATCGATTTTCAAATTTAGAATCTAAAATTGTCACTACCTTATTTATTTTAATTTTATACATTAGAGAATGCATACTAAGGGTGTAACGTTTGCTAATTAGGGTTAATTAGTATAAATAAATTATTTCGAGCGAAAAATATAAATAATAAGTTGCTCAATTAAAATTATTAATACGTAAAATTCATTGATGTAGTTTATTTAGTTAAAATAGAATTGAGTAGATTGTTAAATTGAGTTGTTTAGTGAAATAATAATAATAATAATAATAGTAAAAAAAAAAAAAGGGACAGATTTTTTTCTTTCAGGAGCTTAAATAGGGCACACCTGCCCCATTTTCTGCCTCCCATTCTTTCCTTCTTCTTCTCCTCCATTTCTCTTCCATTTTCTCTCAAAACCAGCTACAATCAAGCTTGTTGGATCAGTGGTAAGTGAAATTATCTTTCTTGAGTTGATTAAAACTAGATTAAAGGTTGATGGTTGGTGTTGTTGTAAACCTATT
>CATIWF010113044.1:0-11048 GCA_949630135.1 Balakata baccata
TGTCAAATGTTGCAAAGTGATAGTGTTATATGATTCAAAAAAAAAAATCCCTCATTATAAACAGGAGTATGTTCCATTATATGCAATATACGACAACATGATATAAGTATAAGTGATATCCATAGGTATAAGGTGTTACAGTAATTATAGTTATATCTAAATTCTCCCTAGTCATAGGATTAACAAGATTGGATAATGTTAATCTGAATAGACTAGCATATGTTATAATTCTTGATTGGATCAAGTAGTAGATCTCATAATCTGTAGACATGAGTTGCATAGAGTTAACATATGGATGTTTGCTAGTGTAGTCAAGTACATTGGATGACCTGCTATGAGACCATCATATGGATCGTCTATTCAAATGTCAATGATAGTCTCATTATAGCAATGGTACAAGCATCCTTAGATTTGAGGTACTAAGGATATCTTGGATGCTAATTTTCCCTTTGACTTCATTCCTTATTGCCTCACAGAGGTCGCTCATAGGGATGTGATTGGGTGCAGCTTGAGGATTAGAAGGTAATTGGGTAGCCAATAGAGGATTCGCCACTATTGATAGAGGGAGTGTATGCCCATGGCTTCTTATCGGGATCATTACTCGGAAACCTTTGGCTAGAGTGGAAATGTCATGAAAATGGTCTTCAGTGACATGTCTATTTGAGTAAGGAGTCCTAGTGACAATATCTATTATCACTTGGGCTAGGTGTGAAGTAGTCATTCTAGTGAGAGCTGACACATAGACCATACTCTGAACGTAGTGGGGTATAGAATGGTGAAAGGATGAATTGCATAGACAATTGTCTATGGAAAGGTTTATAGTTAAGCCACTACTTTGCAAGTAATTGGGGGTCATGATGTGTTGTTAGATACTACTCATCATCTACTTGATACTAACTGTTAATCTGAGTGGCCAACTTATGTGACTGGGCCAAGGTATTCCAAGATGGTCACCCATCCTAATACTGACCCTAC
The DNA here is from genome assembly GCA_949630135.1 of Balakata baccata. Classification (NCBI taxonomy): domain Eukaryota; kingdom Viridiplantae; phylum Streptophyta; class Magnoliopsida; order Malpighiales; family Euphorbiaceae; genus Balakata; species Balakata baccata. The sequence continues at coordinate 976 of CATIWF010113044.1, forward strand.
TCAAGAACACTTAATCGGCCGTTTAACTACCTTGATCCAAGCGCTTTCCAATAGGTCAATCATCATGGTATTGTCCCTGCCACAACACACTTAACCAAACAGAGCGCTTACCATTATGCCAAAACCTTAAACAGATAGCAGAGGTGCAACTCTATTCCTTTATCCTGGATCAAACAAGGGCTACCAATCTCTTTCGACTTTCTGTGCCACCTAGCCAAACCTATTCCACACCCCCTCAGACCCGGGACGTATCATTCCCTCCCTCTTTAAGGAGGTTCATCCTCGAACCTAGCACATGGAAGTGGGATCTAGACCCAACTTTAGGCTTTCATACCAAATGATGCGACTGGGCCAAGGTATTCCAAGACGGTTACCCATCTTGGTACTAACCCTTCTCAAGAATGCTTAATTGGCAGTTTAATCACCTTGAGCCAAGCACTTCCCAAGAGTTCACCCATTATGGTACTGCCCCTGCCACAACATGCTTAACTAGAAAGAGCACTTACCATTATGCCAAAAGCTTAAGCTAATAGCAAAGGCGCAACTCTATTCCTTTATCTTGGATCAAATAAGGGCCACCAGTCTCTTTCAACTTTGTGTGCCACCTGGCCAAACCCGTTCCACACCCCCAGACCTAGGACGTATCACCAATATAGCCAGAAACTTAATAGGTCATACGCACTAAAGGTGTGAAGGAGAAGTAAAATGGGTTTTTGGATCGGATCCAAAACAGTGAGAGAAAATCCAAGTCCAGACAGTTTCCTGATCGATAACGTAGTTCCCATATGAGACAAAGGTCTCGATTAGGAAAAGGAGTGACCTGATTGGGAATCAGCTACTAGAATGAAACACAAAGTTCTAACCAGGAAAGTACTTTCTCGACCAGGACTCGCCCGACATAGACAATTTCCCAAGTGAGAAATAAGTTTCCTGATTAGGACATATGACAACTTAGGAATTTTAATCTGATTAGGATTCTATAATTAAGGGTTACGAACCATAAATCCATGTAGACTATAAATAGTCTTCTTTCAGATCTGATGCTGCAAGTCATAAGAATTAAAGGGTTATTTCTTATCTTCTTCTCTCTCAAGGATTAGCTCTTTTGCTAGCACCATTAGGTTAATCCAAGCCATTGCCTTAAAGGTTTTCTCTCTTCTCCCTTTGCGACGATACCATTAGAGATGATCCTAGAGGATTATTGTGGTTTGCTACAACCCGGTAAGAAGAGAATTGAAGGAAGAACATTCATTTTGAAAGGTAATAATCTTCTACTATTAGATAATTTTTATTGTTCATGATTATATAGGTTGATCTTCTTCTTGGAGTTTGTAAACATTAAATTTTTTACTGCGTAATGTGTATGAGATGCATGTATAAACTCTAACAATATTCATTTTGGCTAGAGATTCCTAAGTAATGATCTATACAATTGGCCAAAGGTAAGGTATCAGCAGCGGTGAATCCTTTAATGGCTACTCAATTACCTTTGAATACCTTAAACTATACCCAATCATAACCCTATGAATGACCTTTGTGAAGCAACAAGAGATGAAGTCAAAGTACATAATCAGTTTCCAAGATAACCTTAAGCACCTCAAGTCTAAGAATACTTGCATCATTGCTATAATGAGACTATCAGTGACATTTATTAAATGACCCATGCATGTCTCATAGTAGGTCATCCAACGTACTTAACTACTCTAGCAAGCATTCACATGTTAACTCTAAACATCTTACGAAATCTACTACTTGACCTGGTCAAGAAATATAACATGTGTAGTCTATCCAGATTAACAATGTATCATCTTGTTAATCTTGTGACTAGGAACAATTTAGACATAAACAAAATTACACATGAAAGGAATCTCACTATCATTATCTATCATGATTTCCTTGATATTGTGCTTCATATCATGGACTTCATTAAACAATTTAAGATTGAATAATTCATATACAATGAACATCAATTTAAAGAAAATGCCTATATTAATAAAATAAGTGTGTACATTAAGTACCAAAGGTGATTACCATTAGAGCACCTTTATAACCCTCTCAACCTCTCCTTTTAGCCCATCTTTACTCATATATACTCCCATATGCTCACCCTAAGCGAGTTTGTCACCTACCACCATAATAGATTCACTATCTTTAATTACATATTGAACAAGACTAACACTATAACTTTCGATGTCTACACTCTAATTATTGATAACATCAGTAACTTCCTTTAAAGGTGGCATAAAAGTCTTCACTCTCATTATTGATCTCAACATCCCCATCATGAATACCTTCATTCTTCTTATGAGCTTGACTTTCTCCAACATCCTCTACTATATCCATCTTAATACTCTCCTCACATGCAACAAGTTGTATTTTAAGTTGTTCTTCAAAAAGAGTAAGTTTCAATTTCTCACCTTTTAGGAGGTTGTATAGACTGCCTACATTTCAAATAAGCCATCTCTTCATGCTGCTTATCAATCCTACCACACATGTTATAAGCTTTTGCTTTGTCAAGTGACATTAGAATAGCATGAAGTATGGCAATTTCATCTTACTTAGATATGATTACAACCTATAAAAGAATGTTAGTAAATCACTCCACTTGTATTTCACTCAAAGTTATGGCCTTTACCCTCAATTTGAGTTAACCATTCTTGCCTTTTACTGCTCACTTCCTCTATATGATATATGTTCGGATCAACTTTGATGTATACATGGATAGCAAGCATGAAGGAGTCTTACATAATTGAAATGGCTCAAAAGAAGTTCAAAAGTGGTGTGGCAACCCCAAAAAATGTAAGTCTGGATGACCTCCAAATCAAATAGGCAATCAATGCTTTAATCCTTATCAATTTAAGTACATAACCCTTTTCATCCTTAAACTAGCAAGGATCTAGTAACAAAAGGAAATAAGTACAAATCCTTTACCCCTAAATCAGCAAGGAAATTGTAACAAAGGATATAAGAAAGAATTAGACATGCCACAAGTTATTACTAACCTGATAAGTGAAATAATTCCCTAACATACCAAGATGAAGAACATGCCTTTCTTGAAGAAAACTCTCAAATTTGTTTTTATTCATAAGCTAATAAGTATACAGGCCTAGGTGACTATTTATAGTCCAAAGTGTTAGTTTTCTCATTGGAAAAGGAAAACTAATGTTAATCCTAATCTAATCTCTAGAAGATAGCTTCTTATTCCTTAAAGATAGGAATTTACATTCAATCTTATCCAAATCTCTTAATGATATAGATGATTTAATCTAATCTCCTGAAAATAGGAATATGATAACTAATAAACCAAATCCCAGACGAATAAGGAAAACTACTATATAATCCTACTAGAAGTAGCAAAAATAGATACAATATGATTATACAAGCTGGACCACATGAATTTGGGCTTAAAATAACATATTAGAACCTAAATAATAAGCCCAACACGCCTCCTAAGTTGCCTATAAATTGTACACATACATTGCATATGATTCTTCAAACCTGCTCATTTGAGTTAAGGGGCTTGGACACCATAGATTAGGCCCAATTGACTTAAATCTTTATGAAAGACTTATTTAGTCTTCACTTTAGGCTTCCCTTTGTGCAGCATTAGCCCTTATCTTGATTGTTGACTTTATGTCCAATATTGCTTTTAATGTTCTAATGCCGCCTCCTATGGTTTGGAACATGACCAAAAGGTATTTCAACCATATCAATGGAATTTTTAACTTCTTTTTGACCCGTTTCAATGATATAAGATTCCTCCATTTGATTGGCATAAGATAGTCCTCCATGCTCTACTCCCTTGCTCGTATCACTCCCCCTTTCCTTTAGAAGATTCATCCTTGAATCTTTGGCTACATCAAAAGAAAAAAGTACAACATGAAGCAAAGAAAAATCAAAATTGTTAGTGTATAATTTGTTAGAGATGTGCCCAAAAGGCAATCGCTTCAGGCATTTAGTGTACACACTTATAAAGGCATTATTTTATTATATTAGTTTTCATTTGCTTATGAATTAATATAGATCTTAAACTGATTAATCAAAGTCCGTGATATGAAATATAGCATGAAGGAAATCATGGTGGGATCATGATAGAAATCATGGTGGGATCATGATAATGAGATTCCGATCATGTGTAATTATGTTAGTATCTAAATTATTCCTAGTCATAAGATCAATAAGATGAGATATTGTTGATCTAGATAGACTTGTTATGGAGTAGCCTATACACCAAGTTTCAAGGATTCAACAAGAGGACCAAGAAGGCAAGGATCAAGCTCAAGAGGTCTCTAGTCCTTTTAGTGTGCCTCAAGGTCCTATAACCAAGTCTCAATCTAAGAAGTTTCAACAAGCCTTAATCCATCATCTACAAGGCTTAGTGAATTCAGCTAGTGAAGGTTTACAAGGACATCAAAACTTTGAAACATGTGCAGCCCAAGTTCAATACAACTTAATCCAAATCTAAGTTACTAATGGGTTTAATTATGAATGTAATGGGCCACTTTTGTTATGGGTTAAATAAGGAGCTGACAGATTTATATCTTTTAAAGGAGTCCATTAGTTTCCATTTGGGATATAATTAGATTAGTTTCCATTTGGGATATGATTAGATTAGTTTCCATTTGGGATACGATTTGATTAGTTGCCATTTGGGATATGATTTGATTAGTTTCCATTTGTGTTTAGCCTTTATTAGTTTCCAAATTCATTAAAATCTTATAAAGGCTATAAATATGCCTTGGACTAATGGTTGGGCAGATTATGAAGTTGCTAATCCCAAAAAAGTTTGTTTTGTTTTTATCTTTGTGTTCTTATGCAGAATGCATGTTTTAAGGAACATTCAAGTAGGTTGATCACCTTTTTGTGGAGTGTTTCGAAATTGAAATTCAGAAACAAGTTTTCTTTATTCTAATTCTTAATCATCTTATCTGAGTAATCTAACTTCTAGCCTTTTTAGGGGTTGTTGCTGAATTGAGTTTTGGGGTTTTCATGTTAATGCTTTGGGGGTTCATATATATATATATATATATAAAGGGGGTTCTCAAGCAAAGATCTCATAAGCTATGAGCATGAGATATTCAAAAAGTTAACATGTGGATGCTTGCTAAGAGTAGTCAAGTACATTGGATGACCTACTATGAGACAATCATATAGATTATCTATTCAAATGTCAATGACAGTCTCATAATAGCAGTGGTACATGTATCCTTAGACTTGAGGTACTCAAGGATATCTTAGATACTGATTCTGTGCTTTGACTCCATTCTTTGTTGCCTCATAGAGGTCACTCATAGGGTGGTGATTGGCTATGGCTAGAGGTATTCGAAGGTAATTGGGTAGCCAACAGAGGATTCATCGCTCCTAATAGACGGAGAGTATACCCATGGCCTCTTGTCAGGATTATTACTCTAGAATCACTGGCCAAAGTGGAAACGTCCTGAAGATGGTCTTTAGTGATATGTCTAATACAGTAATGAGTTCCAAGGACAAGATCTGACATCACTTGGGCTAGATATGATATAGTCAGTCTAGCGGGAACTGACACATAGTCCATGCTTTGAACTGAGTGGGGTATAAGACAGTGAAAGGACGAATTGCACATATTGTTGTCTATGGAAAGGTTAGTAGTCAAACCACTGACTCTCCAGTCAATTGGGGGTCATGATGTGTTGCTAGATACCACTCATGATTTGCTTAAATTATTTGATAATTTAAGTGATCAACATAACTGGAAACCTGATGGGTCACACGCATTGAAGATGTAAAGAATGAGTAAAATGGCTTTGGATGGAATCCAAAATTTGAGAGAATTATTTTGACTCGGATCATGATAAGATCGCAAGAAAAAAAATTACTCAGAGGAGTTAACGGACCCACTTGGCCTAGCAGGTAGCTGGTGCTCGCAGTAGCTCGCATAACTCTTTAACTTGGCCAAATTTGAGTTATGACTTTTCACTTTCTTCTTCCTTCAATTTTGATCTACTTTTTTTATTTTCTTTTGGATCTAAGAGACCATAAAAGACAGAAAAATAGAGAAGGAAAAATTTTTGGGATAAGAAAACTTTTTGGAAACAACAAGAGAATTAAAGAGTTTAATTTTCCTTTAAAATGAACGTACACCATTGCTAGCATTTTGAGGTATGTTCAATCCATTTCCCTAGTAGTTTCATCCTCATCTTCGCGAGGATATTGTTAGAGACAATCCAAGATTGGATTGTTGTGGTTTGCTACAATCCAACAAGGTGAGAAATTGAAGAAAAATCAAGAAATTATAAAGGCATAATTTCTAAATTTTCTTAAGTTAAATTAGTTTTAGTTGGCACATGTATAATTATTTGATTCGGATTTTGAAAATTTCTATTTTCTGCTGTGTAATATGTATGTGATACATGCTTAAAACCCATCATTGGTATCAGAGCCACCTTGTGCCCATTAAAATTAATTTTAATTTAAGGCACAATTAGATTGCATGGTTTTAATGACTTTGGATCTTTTGATTTGTAAAAATTTTTTACATATTTTTCTTTCTATGATCTGATCATGAGATGATTAAGGATGATTATATTGATTAAAAAACGATTTGAATATGATTTAAATAATTAATTTCGAATTTATTACAAAATTGCTGAAAATTATATTGTTGATGAATACGTGATGTTGTTTGGATTAATTATTGGGGCTGTTCATATTTTTCATATAATTTGATTATGGAAAAATTATTTAGATATATTGAGAATGTGTGTAAGCCTGTGGAAGTATCCAATAATTAATTAAAAATTATTTTAATTAATTTTTCATGCAAACACCAAAACGAGTTTGTTTTAGGTACCTAGCGATAATGTTTTGTTTGAATTTTTTTTATGCTAATATTTCCTTTTCAGCACCTTGAAATAATTTAATATGATTAAAAATATGTTACTTTGATGGTAGATGCATCCTAAAATCAATTTGCCCAAATTAAATTTCCAACTTAATTATAGACGGCAAATGGGTCATTTTAAGCATCTAATGTATTGGTTCGTTTGTCCTGATGATTTTGGCTTGTGCCAAAATTATTTTGATATATTTGAGCTTACCTAAAGATACTTAGAATGATGATTTGAGGTTCTAAAAATTTTTGGAAATTAATTTTTAATTAATTTAAGTTGAGCAAATGACATATCTAGTAGGACTAGAAAGTGACATATATATTAAAATTAAATAGTTTAATTTTTGACATCATAATAATTTAATCTTAAGGTGAATTAATTTTGAATTAATTTTGGAAAAATGGAATTTAATTTAATTTGATTTATTATTAAATTCCACATTAAAATGACATACAAAATTAAATTGACCGAAACCACGAAAGTAGGCAATTTTGTTTAAGTGTTGAATCGACTTTCAAATTTTCAATCCATTTTAATTTTAATTTTATTCATTAGATAATACATGCTAGGGATATATGGAAAGACATGATGAATGATTATGGACTTAGTCCCAATGGGATTGAACATGCATGAATTTTGTTTTATAGTAAATAGGGTCTGCGTGTCCCTGCCTGTGTCTTCTTTCTCATGTATTTCTTCTCTCATTTTACTCCTCTCAAATGTAATTTGAGGTTTTCTATTTTTAAAATATGTAATTAGATTACACAGGATTATGATAGAATAGAGATGCAAAGGAGCAAGAAGCAAAGGAAATGGTGCCATAAACAACAAGACTTAGAAGTAGGAATTTAATTTCTATTTTTGGGTTGCAATTCATGCATATACTTAGGTAAGACCTATTCAATCTCTTTATGGCTTAAGAGATTGATTTTAGTATGTCGATTCAATACTTAAACCAAAATTGCCACTTTTGTTCTTTCGGTCAATTTAATTTTATATGTGATTTTAACGTGAAATTTAATAATTAATCAAATTAAATTAAAATCCATATTTCCAAAATTAATTTATAATTAATTCACCTTAAAATCAAATTATTATGATGTCAAAAATTAAACAATTTAATTTTAACATATAAACCATTTTCTAGTCATACTAGATATACTATTTGCTCAACTTAAATTAATTCAAAATTAATTTCCAAAAAATCCCAAAATTTTCATAATTATAAATCATTATTCTAAGTATCTTTAGGTCAGCTCAAGTCTATCAAAATAATTTTGGCACAAGCTAAAATCATTAAGATAAACGAACCAACACATAAGATACTCAAAATAACCCATTTATATTCTAGAATTAATTTGGAAATTTAATTTGAGCAAATTAATTTTGGCATGCATCTAATATCAAAATAACATATTTTTAATCACATAAAAAATATTTCAAGGTGCTGGAAATAAAATATTCACATAAAAAAAAATGAAACAAAACAGTCCCGCTGGATACCGAAAATAGTCTCGTTTCGGTATTTGTTTGAAAAATTAATTTAACAATTTTTAATTAATTATTGGACACTTTCAGAGGCTTAAACACATTTTCAATGTGTCTAAATAATTTTTCAATAATCAAATTAAAAAAATATATATGAAAAGCCCAACAATTAAGTTAAACAACATCACATGTTCATAAACTATGCAATTTTCAACAATTTTGTAATAAATTCGAAATTAATTATTTGAATCATATTCAAACCATTTTTCAATCAATATAATCATTCTCAATCGTTTCATGATGAGATCATAGAAAAAAACGTAAAACAAATTTTACAAATTAATTTCAATTTTACAAATCTAAAGATCCAAAATCATCAAAACCATGCAATCCAATTGTACCTTAAATTAAAATTAGTCTTAAAGGGCACAAGGAGGCTCTGATACCAATGATGGGTTTTAAGCCTGTATCATATACATATCACGTAGTGGAAAATAAAATTTTTCAAAACCCGAATCAAAGGATTCTACTTGTGCCAATTAAAACTAATTTAATCAAGGAAATTTCAGAAATTATACCTTTATAATTTCTTAATTTTTTTTTCAACTTCTCACCTTGTTGGGTTGTAGCAAACCACAACAATCCAATATTTAATTGTATCTAACAATATCCACGTGAATATGAGATGATGAAACCACTAGGGAGATGGGTTGAACATACCTCTAAGTACTAGCAATGGTGTATGTTCATTCGAGAGGAAAAATTAAACTCCTTAATTTTTCTTGTTGCCTCAAAAAATTTTTCTTCTCCTAAAAATTTTTTCTTGTCAAATTTTTGTCTTTTGGGGTCTTTTAAATCCAAAAAAAATATCAGTTTCATTGACCAAAATTTAAGAGAGGAGAAAATGAGAGTCATACGGGATATATGGCCCCAATTGCCAATTTAAGGTCATTCGCGAGCTACTACGTGCGCCAGTGCGCAACAACCTGCTTGAGCCTGCTATGTAACACCTTATACCTATGAATATCACTTATACTTATATCATATTATCATGTATTGCATATAATAAGACATAGTCTTCTTTATAATGAGGGATAAATTTTTTTTTGATCATATAACATTATCACTTTGCAGCATTTGACAACTCAGCTAAGCATCACATCTTGATTATAAACCTAATATATCACATATGTTAACAATTCAGACACTATGTTCAATTATTTCAATTAGAAAGGTTAAAGCCAAACACAAATTTACACATCCCAAAATACAAATGTCATGTTCCTATACATATGTGCAATGCAAGGAGAGAGATTAGTGAGACTCGGCCGGTGACCTGTGATCCATGTCCTCTATATGGTATGCACCTCCAAAATGAGCTAATTACTCTTCTTTACCTGAAAGATGATGCAATTTGGTGAGTTGCAACTCAATGAGAATAATTATCAAAAGCTTTCTAAAGTACTAAGTTAGTCACAATTACAAGTAGTACTTGTCATTCATACATATTTTGCATGTCAATCTATTTATCAATATCATATGAATATAAATAATATTAAATCGTGTATACATTTCATTTGCTTATACTTATGCTTATGTCATTTTCTTTTTGTTGTGACCAGGCTAAACAGACACTGTCCCGGGTTTCCATGTGAACATTTGCATTTGCTAGCTAGCTTGATCATTTGTAACATTTGCACATTTGTCAGGCCATAG
>CATIWF010113060.1:0-11769 GCA_949630135.1 Balakata baccata
ATATAAATGGTAACTAAAGTTTGTAATTATATTTGACTATAATTAGGATGACGCTTGGGATACTGACGGTGCAATTGACTTTTTGCATTTTCACGAGAACTTTTATTAAAGGCTTGTAGATGCCTTCCTCTTCCGCAACTGGAGAATAGGCAAAAGAAAATTGAAAGCCTTATATTTCGTTTTTAGATAGTACTAATACATAGAATGATCTTTTGTGTTTATTTTTTTGTTGATGCTTCTGTTTATGAACAGTCGTAACTGATTTACTCAAATGCAACTAATGCTACCATTTTAACGAAAACAGTCGTATCTGAAATAATTATATCTGCTGTTTGACTGACTCATATGAATATTCTATTCAAATGTCAATGATAGTATTATCATAATAATGATATAAGTATCATTAGATTTGAAATACTCAAAAATATCTTATATACTAATTCTGTATTTTAACTCTATTTCTTGTTACCTCATAGAGATTACTTATAGGTGGTGATCAAGTACAACTTGAGATATTCAAAGGTAATTGAATAGCCAACAAAGGATTCACCACTCCGAATAGAGGGAGTGTATATCAATTACCATTTGTCGGGACATTACTCTTAATCTTTGGTCAGAGTAAAAAATGTCATAAAAATGGTTTTCAGTAATATGTCTAATAGAGTAATTAGTCACTAGGACACTATCAAATATCACTTGGATTAATTGTTACGTAATCAGTCTAGTAGAAGTTGATTCATTGTCCATACTCTGAATCGAGTGGGATATAGAATAATAAAAGGATAAATTACACAAAAATTGTTTATGGAAAGATTCATAGTCAAACCACTGACTGTTTAATTACTTGGGGGTCATGATATATTGTTAGATACTACTTATAACTTAAATTAATTGATAATTTAAGTGACCATTGGAAATTTGAAGTCACCTACATTTGGAATTCTCAAGTGTCTCAAGTGCTAATGTGTGAGACCGTTTTAAAGACTCCAATTTTGATTAGCTAGGAATTAAAATTTGTAAATATTTACTATCTTTTATATTAGGAAAGAGAGTCCAAATAAGGAAGTAACTCAATCTAAACTTCTAGGATTTTTAAATATGTTCTTTAGTTGGAGAAAAGAGAGTTCTGAATTCTCTCTATATTGACATTGTTTACTTCTGAAATTTGGGTAGAGGAAAAGACCCTAAAAGTCATCCCATCTTGCTCTAGCAGTGCGTGTTTACGTTTGACACTTATTTACTTTTGAAGTTGTTAAGTTTGAAGCTTTTAAGGATTGAAAATCGACCATCCAAGAGAGATTCAAGTTAATCAATTTCAAGGGATTTTTATTTCCAATCTATTATTCTTCTCTGTTGTAGTATGTTTAGTTTTAGTTTTGAAATTAACTTGACAAATGTTAAAACCATATTTGACTAAAGTTTTTGTTGGGTATTTAATAGTCATTATAATGTGTGAACTTCTACTTTTAGCTTTTAATAATATTTGATTCCTTTCATCTTTAATTGTGCTTATGAAATTTTAAGTTGAATGTATGATTGAATACCATCCATTTAATTTATAATTGATATTTTAAGAGTAAGTTATTAGATGAATCATTTATGGCTTATTCTACAAATTGGGTTGAATATTGATTACGTTATTAGCTTGGATAGTTAGCGACTTAGGGCGAGAGCTGTACAAATTTTAATTCATTGTGCTTAATCGAGATTGGAGGATAGAGATTACAATTAATGTGCGAACTAAATAACTAATTAAGTCTCATAAGTAATTCAATTAATTTTACTTATCTCTTAGTTAATTTATTGCTTTAATTTTATTAGTTTAATCTCTGTACCATCAAACTGAATATAATGTTTAGTTAGATCACTGTGTTTTCATTGACAATTGAGGATAATTAAGAGTTAAGTTGAACCGTTCATTAAAAAATCGGCTTCGAATATGACTTATCATTCTACAATTAGTTCGTGGATTTCCAAATTTTTAATTTGGTACATCAGGCTGGGCTTGTTACAATGATACTCATAGGTCCATCACTGTTTTTTACATCTTTCTTGGTCCTACCTTAGTCTCCTAGTGCGCTAAGAAGACATCTACGGAGTTACCATGTCTAAATAACTTATGATATTTTCCCACTTATCTTGGCCTAGGAAACGGGACAATTTTTTATAATTTTTTTCTGCGCCGAACCAACTCAGTTAGCTACTGATTAGAGTTGGGTTCTGATCCAAACCAACTCCAAACAAGACAGTTTTTTTTTAAATTTTTTTTCCACTCTAAACCCGAAATATTTTGTAGCGGGAATAGGATAGAGTATATATATATATATATATAATAAAAAATTTTAATAAATTTGAAATTGGGTCAGGGAATTTCCATCTTAGTATGGCATGAGGATAGGGATAATTTTTTTTTTCAGTGGTGAATGTGGAGGGGATTAGAGACGAGGTTATATTTTTGGGATAGAAATGTGGATAGTGAAATCCACTTTAAATCTGATAAGTTGTTACTCCTAAAAAGAATTACAGTTTGAAAATGTATACATTAAAATTTAACATCTAAAAAAGAAAATAAAAGAAAGTGAGAAAATAAGGAAAGAAAATAAATAAAAAAAGGTATGATGTGTATAAAAAATATTGTGTCATCTTTAAATTTTATCTATAATCTACTAAAAAAATTAAATTACATTTATAATAAATTTATATATTAGACTCTTACGAATTAAATTTTGAACGTTACAAGTTTCAAAATTGGCATGTAAATTAGTGCAATTTAGCCGAAGGAAAGAATGCAGCTTTATCGTCTAAATCTCACGACTTGTTTCACATTTTCTCGACCTCACCCCATCCCTCTGAGAACTATCATCCGACGTCGTGTCGAAGCTATTTAACTTGCAACGACATCGTTAAGAAGGACAAGTTTCCTTCTTCGCACTTAAGGAAGAAGAGCAAAAAACCCACTTTCCAATATAGAAAATATGGATTTGGTTTCACATTTGAATATCAGAGTCCCTTTAATTTCAGTTCCACTGAACAAAAGCTTCTTCTACAGGGCTTCTCTTTCAAATCACAACTTCTCGTTCCCGTTTTGGATTCACCAGTCTAGTGAAAACCCAATAAAGTCCTACAAAGTTGGTGCCAAGAAGAGAAATTCACAGCCTGAGCCAGCTCTCAAGCCCGCATTAATTGAAGAAGTGTCAATGGATGATGAAGATGAAGACGACCAACTTCTCTTTGATGATATTGAAGATGGTATTGAATTGCCCTTTTGCTTTCTCTAGCTTAATGATTGTTGTCTCCTTATTCTTTTGTTTGGTTTTTCTTTTATTTAGTTCACGGATAGAAGTTGGTAGTAACAGTAAGAAGTTCGCATATAGCATGCTTTTAAGCTATCCTTTCAGTTTACTTGTATTTTTTTTCCCTTTATGGTAAATTAGATATATTTAATTGCTGCATATGAGTGGAATTGTTTAGCAGCTTCTGGGTTTAACTGAGTGGAGTTATATTTATGTCTTTCCTTATGGTATTGAAGCACTGTAATAATTGTTAAACGAAACTTTCATTGTTTAGAGGTATTAATGGATGAAGAAGATGGGAATTTTGAGGATGAGTTTTTGGAAGATGAAGCAGAACTATCTGTAAGTTTTTGTAGAAGTCAATTTTATGACTTTCTTGAATTTATAGCCTGATTGATAATCAGCTTTCTGTTTTCTTCTTTTGCTGAAGATTGGAGATGGGGGTGCGGGAGGTGGAATTTCCCTTGCTGGGACATGGTGGGATAAAGAAGCATTAAGAATAGCTGACGAAGTTTGCGAGTCCTTTGAAGGTGAGCTGAAATTATATGCCTTCAAGACCTTGTCAAATTCCACTGTCCAAGTGCGCATTGAGAGGCTTACAAATAAGTAAGAATCTTTTCTCTCTAGATTGTCAGATATCTTCTCATTTTTCCTATCTGCTATTACTCAGTTACTGAGCATGATATAAAATTACATGTAAATGGATGCGAGAACTATACGCGTTCTCTTTTCTACTGTTTATGGCATCTCCAATAAATTGGAGTTAATATTTATAAGTTGTTTAGATTGCATAACAATTGAAGCCAGAGACTGTAAGCTTAAGTGGAGAACAGATTGATGGGACATTTGAGAGAGATTTCACTTTGAATAGTGGTGATATTTGTCTTATATAATCTCTCTAAAATTCTGAGTAAGTTTTCTGTTGCCTTTGCCTGTTCCTGTATATGACAGTAGTGCCTTAAAATGATCTATATTTCCTTCTCTTGTCCTCTGATATGACACAGGCAAAGTGGTGCTAAAATAGATAACCTCTTTTGTGGACTTTGAAATTATGAATAAACCTTCCTAATTATAATTCCTTAATTTTTGAACAAACATACTGTGGTTAAAGTCTTCTGAACTTCATCCTAATGGATGGTTTACTGAATAATTAATTGAAATGAAATACAGTGAAGATTTTTTTTTCTTTTAACATGCAAGTCTTGTGTTGACTAAGCTTGAATAGAATATGTTAAAAAAAATTTTTCCAAGTCTTGTGTCGGCAAAAAATTTCTTAAAGTTTCATTTTCATTTCCAGCCTAATCATTCTTGTTGTTGCTGAACGCTGTGTATTATATTTACAACTTTGATATTTTACTCTTGGAAATTTCTATAAATTGATATACACTTCTGAAACTAATCAAAAGTTTTGTTTCAATGCTTGAGTCCAAATGTTGGTATTTAACACTTGTTGCCATTGGGTAACCAAAAAGTTATGCTGATAGAAAGCAAGCACTATCCAGGTTTTCCTATGCCAGATTCTGAAGTTGACCTTGAGAGTTCAGACTAGAAAACTTCTTGATACTGCTCACTTAGAGTTCACTTTTATCATTAGGCGTACACATTATTAGTGGATTATGTTAGAAATTTGTGTTGTAACTCGTTTATAATGTTTTGTATTTTCTTTTTTCTTTAAAAAGAATTGCTAGGTTTTAGTACTATAATTCAAAGATGTGCAAAAAAAAAAAAAAAGTATACATGGCCAAGTCACCAATTCCCTTTTTTCATTTTGTGTTATATCTCAGATATTTGTTATGTTGATTAAACATTTCTGGTGGTCTATCCATTTTTCTTTTCCCATAAGTTGCATAGTAATAAGGAAGACTTCTTGGATTTCTTATTCGGCATTATATATTGCAGGTCTGGTTCCCCCAGTATGGAAGACATTGAAGCTTTTTCCACAACCTATAGAGCACGGTTGGATGAAGCTGAGCTTGCTAAATCTATACCAAACAGTTTAGCTCTGGAGGTAATGAGTTTTTCCTTTCTATTTCTTCCTTTGCAGTTTTATTTGCATTAGACTGTATAGGCTGTGGAGGTACTCCTTGCTTGCCAAGTCACGAACAAACTTTTGGGGTGCAGATGCACCAAACTAACATCATATTTTATTCACTAATAGATTTATTTGCTTTTCTATTTTTCATTTTCTCAACAAAAAAAAAGGGAGAAGGAACTGTTTGCTGAACCCATTTCCTCACTTGGAGTAACTTCCCGGCTAATTAATAGTCAATTTTCTTACCGATACCAGAAT
Source organism: Balakata baccata (assembly GCA_949630135.1). Classification (NCBI taxonomy): domain Eukaryota; kingdom Viridiplantae; phylum Streptophyta; class Magnoliopsida; order Malpighiales; family Euphorbiaceae; genus Balakata; species Balakata baccata. The sequence continues at coordinate 5,584 of CATIWF010113060.1, forward strand.
ACAGTTGGATTGAAAAAAGTAGCAACATAAGAATTTTTTGTTTTATTTTTCATTTTCTCAACAAAAAAAAAGGGAGAAGGAACTGTTTGCTGAACCCATTTCCTCACTTGGAGTAACTTCCCGACTAATTAATAGTCTATTTTCTTACCGATACCAGAATACAGTTGGATTGAAAAAAGTAGCAACATAAGAATTTTTGGATCATTTTACTAATGATATTGGGTTGTCCATTTAGACTATACTGTTGGACTCTAATTAAGCCTGAGATGTAAGACATACTTTGTTAGTTTGATATAGAAGTGTGATCTGTTATGGCTAAAACTTTTAAGTCTGAAACTTGGAAGATGTTTGCATTCTCAAAAATATATAATTTTAACATTCAAAAAGGTTTTGAACATTATCGTTCATGTTAGGTGTCATCTCCTGGCGTTGAAAGGATAGTTCGAATTCCAGATGAGCTGGATCGGTTCAAGGAACGGGCAATGTATGTGAAATACATAAATGAGATGGTTGCTGATGATTCATCCTCAGAAAGTGATGGTGTTTTGAGGCTCATTTCCTTTGATATAGAAACAAAATGTTGCACTTGGGGATTGGCAGATGTGAGGATAAATAGAGAAAAAGCAGGGAAGGGAAGACCACTTAGCAGAAAGCAAAAGGAGTGGCGTTTGATCACTCCCTTTCATTCCTTGCGTTTAGTTCGACTGTATTCTGACATTTAAATGTGACATTTTTGTTTATTCTTTATTTTTCATACATAGCTCATGCATAGCTGTAGGAAACTTTGGCAATACCCATATAGATATGGCATAGTAATAGCTATATCAACACAAGAGTGTAGTTCTCCATTGGCTGTGTGGCCCATATGTACTAATCTGTATTCTTAATAAGAAGGTCTACCGATGTTATGCCATTGTACATATTTGAGTAAAACATGATATTCAGTTTTGAAGAAGTTGATTGGTTATGCAAATTAAGTATGAAATAAAATGGACAACTATGAAGATATGTAAGTTGGGAGAGATTCTGTGCTAGAACTGGACAAAAGAAACCCAAACCATCAAAATATTCCATCTTGCCAGAGATTAAGAAAGAAAAAGAATGAGAAGGCTTTTGTCAAATGACTATTTCAGATGGAGGTATGAGTGTGTGCCTGCATGTATCACTTGAGCCTATTTCATTGTACAAATATGGAATATTTTGGTTTTATTTATTTATTTTTTTTGCCATATTAGAGCAATGTTGATGGTGTTTTATTGCAGAATGTAATTATGCAAAATGATATAGATACAAAATTTGGAGTCATTTCTTTAGTGGATCATGTTTGAAAACATTTTTGTCCCAAGATTAGTTTGGCGTCGTTCCTATTAGAGGAAATCAAGGTTTCATTCATATGAATGAATTACTTATTTATTTGTCTTAGATTTATTATGCATAAATGTAAATGCTTCTTTTGTATTTATGTTTTGTATTGTGCTCGAAAGATAATTTTTCCTATCATTTCATTGTTGTCTAGTGCTAGCAATTCATTAGTTTGTGGCAATATTACATGACTCCTGGATAAAGGAGTTAACTGGAAATACTGAAGAAATGCTTATATGCTCTTTCTATTTCTTCCTTTTGTCTTGCCTTACTCCACTTACTTGGAAGAAGAAGACTTGCAGATTACTTGTTCGTCCTAGAGGTCACAGTGCGAACTTTTGACAGCTCACAGACTGCTTTAATTGATCATCTGAGAGATATGATTCTATTTTACGACTGAAAAGTAACATGCTGGCTTGCATCTTTCAAAATGAAGGTATGATTCTGCAGGTCCATTCATGACTATTGTTCTATTCCTGATGACTATTATTTTCCATTACAAATTATGGTGTTTTTTTTTTCTTTTTATTCATTAGGTTGTCAATAAGAAATATTGACAGATGGAGAGACTTGAAGTTATGTTGTTTTTTAAATATTCCATTCTTTGCCTGGACATAGTGTTTGAATTAAATTATTTTCTAAATTTTCTAGTTGTGAGTTGATTGAATTAAAACTTTATTCTTTTGAGAGTTTGATTAACAGCTTAATTTATTTTTCTTTTGGGGTAAGAAGAGGGGCTAACTAAACACCAGCTAAACTCAGTCTAAAAACTCCTGCAAGATCCTGGATAACGAAATCAAGAACTGAAGGAGGGGCAACATTGTAAAGCTGATGGCTAAGAGAAATAGACTGCCCCAAATTTGCCATCCCATCCGCAGCAAAGTTTGCTTTTCTGTATATATGGATCACTCTAACCTCCCAAGGTAACTAAGGCATATTAAACTAATGCATATTGAACATTTATGTTTTTCACTAACTGGAAATTTTACCTACAAAATCTTTTGAAGTGAACATTTTCTTAAGATTCTGAAATTAGCCTTATGAATATAAGTGTGCTTTCTCTTTCACTCTCTCTTTCACTTGCACCTATGCGCATGCTTGAACACATATTTGTGGGCATAACCATGCTTTTGACTGGCTCTTTCATGAAGAATTCTTCTCTTATGTCACAGTCAGAATATTCTTTAACCATATTTTTTTCTCATTATGTATTTTATTGTTCAAATAAATTATAAAATCATCTAATACAAGAAAGTACTATTATGTAATCTTCTATCAATTAGTACCTTTCTTTAATTCCAGAAGAATTAGTTTTTATGTCAATGCTAATTTTGGAGATATATTCTCATCTTGTATTTTCTCCCTCTTCTCTCCATATTTCTCCTGCACATCCACACAAAAAGGCTAGTTGTTTCTTATCATGAACAATTATTATTTTGTACTTTTCTGATGCGCCTGCGTCAAAGTTTTCCATTTGTTGAATTATTTTTAAAGAAAACAAAGAAAAGGAATGGTGTGGACCTGAAAGTGATTGCTACTTTAATGAGTTTATAGTATCCAGAACTTTACCTTCTACTCTTATCTTCTTTCATTTTCATTTCTGAAGGTGACAGTTTGTGTGCTTATCCATTAAGACCTGATTTAAAAGTTAGCTTGCATGGTGGGTTTCTGCTTCAGCATACGCCACATCTTTATTTTGCAGTTTTATATTCCCTAATTTTTGCATTATCTTATGAATAATGAAATCAAGAACCAAGAAATGAAAGAAATGAGCATGATCAAATAGTGAGATTATGATTTCAGAATTGGCATTACTAGAAGCTGTGCTTGGCATGTTGATTAACCGCCCTTTTGGACTATAAACTTTAAAGTTTGGCACTCTTTATTTGTCATCTGCTTCGTTTCCTTTTGCCCTATAACTTTTTGTTCCTTTCTCGTCTTTTCTTCTGAACGGGTGCAGTGTTAGGCTTCGAAATGCTAGGCTGGGGCTGAGAAAGCAAAAGTGATTATGCATTAACTCTAGAAGGTATACTTAGATGCTACCTAATTGACCAACAACTTTCTAGGATTCTTATCAATATTTTAACTTCTGACTGTTTCAGAGTATGCATCATTTTGCTGGTTGATTCCCATTTGTGAATACGGTTCTTCAAGTTAAAACAACACTCATCTAATTTCATGAGACTTCCTGTGCCAATTTTGGTGTGTTATCCATTAACTGAAATTGTTGATGGTGGTGATAGGGCTGATGCCATTATTGTTGGTTGCAATCGTTGATGATGTTGTTGTATTAGGGAATTGAATTGGCTCTATATATATATATATTGCAAATTGCTGCCACTTTTGGGCGTACATAAGTTATGTCTTAGCTCACCATTTTCGATTTTCCATCAAGGCTGATCTGTTATTGTCCTCGTTGTTTTCTTGGAATTGTCTATACATTTTCTTCATTTTCTAATGCATTTTGCTGTTATAAACTGTATAAAGATCAGTGAGTTGTTATAATTATTATTTTTTAAGATAGAAATAGTTGTTTTTTCTTTAATGTTCAAAAGAAGAGATTTTGTTTTTTTAATTAAAAATAAAAAAGAAGTCGAGTAATTAAGTTAAGAACATTCTACTTAAAATTTGAATTTGTCAAACTGCTGCTGATGGCTTGAAATTTTAATGCAAACAATTCTAGGATAAAGTGGGAATTTCCAGCATGTTTTCATACACTTGACTTTTCCATCTCTATAGCGTCGTAGGAAAGCTCGGCTGCCTACTAATCATTCTACAACTCACAGGGAAATTTTTATATAGATTAATTTAACTATACAATATGAAATTTATTATTTTATTTATATTGATTGATAAATTGAATATATCTAAAAATTTCTTTTCAAAATACTGGCTTAAATGTTTTTGTGATGAATTAAATGTAACATCAGTTATTTTATAAAAACGTTATTTGTTCAAATACTTTTTATTCCAACTTATATAAAAGTTGAATTTTTTTTTTAACTTATATAAAAGTTGAATAAAATAAGTAGGTGGAGGGATAAAATACAAATATTTTATATAAATTAGGATAAGTGGAATAGAAAGTATTAGAATAAATAACATTTTTCTTAATTTCAACACATCATAACTTCCCTAATTAAGTTTTTAAGTACAAAATTTATTAATCGACTTTCTTAATTATCACAAATATCTCAGCTATCATTTATTAGATGTTAAATATTTCACAAAAATCAATTTTATTAAGTAATGTGATCGACTTAAGAGCCTCAAAGCTTTTGGTCGCTAATTGACTTGTGGGGATACAGCCCATGTGCTGCCGTCCTCCTTCCCACTACACTGTATTTGGTAAGTATCACTATCAACAACACAAATTCTTTACCCACCATTCTAATTTAAAGAATTTTTAAGGTGCAACGAGTATAATTTATATTTATAAATTTAGAATTATTAAATTATTAATTTTAATTTTAGTAATTGATAATCAATTAATGAAATTAAAAATTGATAATCTAGTAATTATAAAGCATTGGTATAAATTATACCAAATGCACAATATAATTATTCTTAATATAAGCCCAATTTAATCCAAATCTGATTCATTTGCATCTAATAGCTACGTCAGTAAAAAAAAAAAAACCAGTTCATATGCTTGTTGTTTACTCTTATTCAAATTGGCACTATCACGTTACTCACATGCATTTTTTGAGTTAATTTCATATATAATTACTAAATTTTATTTTTATTATAATAAAATTACGATATTTTTATTTTACTAAAATTATTTTTTATCAGTTTTCATTGACATGTCAAATTTCTGGTGACAGATCTGTCGCTATATCAAATTTCTAATACATCGACTACAATATTAACTTTCTGGTTATCCATATATGAAAACTAGAAATAAAATTCTGTAATTTTTTGGGTTAAATAAAATTTTGTAATTTTATTGTAATAAAAATAAAATTCAGTAATTATATATAAAATTAATACTCATTCTGCTAATTTAGTTTAAGCCCCTTAAACTAAAATAGTGAGTTAATTTGATATGGTAGGAGTGTCTCATTTTATATAATATAGTTCAGTGACTAATTTATATATTTGGTCTTTTGTTATACATAGAGATGATTGTTAAAAATAAACTGAACATTTTAAGATTGTATCAAAATTAAATTGTATTTTATATTTTTTTCATTTAAATATATAAATTATATTTTCTATTTTTTTATTTTATCAATTTGTGAATTACAGCAAAACTCTGCTAATAAGATATAAAATTATGGCTAAATTAAATCAATTGTATTAACTAGGAAGATGAATTATTTTAAAAACTTTAAGTCACTATCATTTTTACTTTTTTTAAAATTTTAAAAAGCAGTTATATCTTTTTTTTTTGACATATATATCTAGACTATTAGGTTTCTTATCAATATTTGGAAAGAGATGTATACACCTAGCGGTATGGATTCTATTTCTTATTTCATTTTTCCATTAAATTTATGGATATAATTACAAAAAAGCTCTTAATATTCAACCAAAATTTTACATAATCCTCTAATCTTTTTTTTTTTCATAACAAATTTACCTTCAACGTTATAAAATATTTCAATTTAATCCATTCGTTAAAATTCTATTAAGAAACTAGCACAAATTTGTAGCTATATTATTTATGATTTTTTTAATATATATATATATATATTAGTTATAATTTTTTAATTGATTTTTTATTTAAATAAATATTATTTCAATATTTTATTTTTAATATATTTGTAGTTTGTATCATAAATTTATAGTGATTAACTATTATAAACTTTAAAATTTATA
>CATIWF010113073.1:0-176284 GCA_949630135.1 Balakata baccata
CTTCCTCGATGCAATGCTCCAGGAAGAAAGAAGCATGTTTTCTTGAAGATCGTAATTACTGCTTCTGTTACAGCTTGCTTACTGATTGGGTTTTTCTGCTTTCTATGCATATTCATATCATGGAAGAAGCAGAAGAACAAAGCAAAAAGCCTGTCCTGTCCTGATTTAAAGGGCGTGCCCCCACAGATATCTTACTCTGATATCCGCCATGCGACAGACAACTTTTCGGTGGAAAACATGATTGGAAAAGGTGGGTTTGGATCAGTCTATAGAGGCATCTTCAGAAATGTTGAACAAAGATCCAACACCGGAGAAACCGTCCTTGCAGTGAAAGTGCTCGACTTAAGGAAGAGCAAAGCTGCCAGGAGTTTTGAAGGAGAATGCGAGATTCTGAAGAATGTCCGGCACCGGAACCTAGTGAAGATCATAACTTCTTGCTCTAGCATCCAGCACAACGGAGAGGAATTCAAAGCTTTGGTTATGGAACTCATGTCCTCTGGCAATTTGGGCAAATGGCTGTATCAAGAAGATGCTGAAAAACCGGCAGGCCAAGGCCTGAATTTATTGCAAAGATTGAACATTGCAATAGATGTAGCTTCCGCCATGGACTACCTGCACCATGACTGTGATCCACCAATAATTCATTGTGATCTAAAACCTGAAAACGTGCTATTAGACGATGATATGGTGGCTCATGTGGGTGATTTCGGATTGGCAAGGTTTCTTTCAGACAATTCATCAGGAAATAGCAGCAGCACATTTGGACTGAAGGGATCCATTGGTTACATAGCTCCAGGTACATTACATGCATCTGTTGCTTACAGTTCATTGTATAAATCCCTTTATGCGGTAATGAGACTAATTTATAATTGTTTCAGAGTATGGCATGGGTGGCAAGGCTTCGACCTCAGGGGATGTGTACAGCTTTGGGATCCTGCTGCTTGAGATATTCATGGCGAAGAAGCCCACGAATGAAATGTTCATACAAGGTCTAACCCTGAATAAGTTTGCAGCTGCAGTTAATGAGAATCATTTGAAGGAGATTGCTGATCCAAGGCTTTTTACTAATACTGGGTATTCTTCATTGCAAAGCACAACCACTAGTTATAATTCTATAGATGGAACTAGCAGAAATAGCATTAGCAGCAGAAACAGCAATTGCATTTTGTCGGAAAAAGTTGAAATGTTCGTCATAGCTTCTGCTGTAAGACTGGGTTTAGATTGTGCAGCTCAATCTGCAAAAGATCGTTTAACCATGAGAGAAGCCTTAGCCAGGCTGCACAAGATAAAGAAAGCTATTGCAGAGATCTAACTGTCTGCTGTGTAGGCCTTAATTATTGTTAATATTAATTAATTGTTGGATTTGAGAATTTGATGATGCTAAATCATAAAATAATTTTCAGTACCAGAGTATAAGACGAATATATTTTGTTAATTGTTAATTTTCTCTTTCCATTTAATTGCAAAAGGAGTACTAGCACAATAGCATTGGATGTTGACACCCATTACCCTGACATCAGCACTCCTATATTTAAACAAATATTCATTTGGCACAGCACACAAGTGGCATTAGAAGCATAGATCCTCCTAAGAAGTCTCGAATTCGAGACTCCTTAAAATAAAACTAAAAACAAATATTTATTTGTAATATATGTAGATATTTAGTCTATGATAAATGAAGATTCTAACAAATGAAGTTATTTGTAAATGCATTAAAGGTCAACTTGATAAAGTAATCTTTGACTTATGAGACTCTGGTGTCTAACTTAGAAAACAAATTATATTTAAGAATCAAATTTAAATAATATTGGACTGAGTCTCCCTTAAATTGATGAGTAATTGATTGACAAGTTTAAACAACCCGATGATTGATCAAGGCTTGACTTGATGCAGAAAAAGGTGCACAATTACATGACTTTCATTGCCACATGACTATGCTTCATATCTTAGTTTTGAATATTCAACTATAATTATGAGTGTTTGGAATTGTTGTTAGATGTATTGAAATATGCCTTCAATGCTTTCAAATTTGATGCTAGTATGTTGCTAGAGAGCTCCTCAACATGATGTTGTACTTCCTACTCAGATCGGTCAAATGTCAAGTTGAAGATATTATGTTATTTTAGTTCCCAATTAACTAAGATTATATTTTGATTATGTTACCTCTATAATTATGATTTAATTCAAGTTATGATATGATTTGATTGATTAGCATACTTTTAGGAATCAAGTTTGATTATGTTTGTTAGAATTTTTAGCATAAATATGTAATATGCTATGAATGAAATAAGATGAGGATATGAGTTTCTTCCATTCTATTCTATATATCATACTCCTCATAAAAAAAAAACCAACAAAGTGGTATCAGAGTCTATTTCTTAAAGAACCCATGAGTTGAGTGAAAAACCACCAACCTAAAATCACCTATAAACACAAACACCTTCAACCATGGAAATAGAAGCCAATTTCTTCCATATTACACCACTAATGTTTGATGGTGAAAACTACCAAGCCTGGGCTATTAAAATAAAAGTCTATCTTGAAGCTTTAGACCTTTGGGAAGCTATAGAGGAAGACTATGATGTGCCTTCCTTGCCTACAAATCTGACAATAGCTCAGCTCAAGACTCACAAAGAGAGGAAAATCAAGAAATCCAAAGCCAAAGCTTGCTTATTCTTTGCTATCTCAAGTACCATTTTTTCAAGAATTATGAACTTGGAGTCAACAAAAGACATTTGGAACTATCTTACAAAGGAGTACCGAGGTAATGAAAGAACCAAGACCATGCAAGTGTTCAACTTAATCAGGGAGTTTGAAATCATGAAGATGAAGGACACTAAAACCATTAAAGACAACTCTCATAAGTTGCAGGATATAGTAAACAAGGTGAGGATACTTGGTAAGGAATTTTTTGATGAAAGAATTGTTTAAAAAATTATTGTAACCTTGCCTGAAAAATATGAATCTAAAATCTCCTCACTAGAAGAATCTAAGGATTTGTCAAGTATATCTTTGGCAAAATTTGTTAATGCATTGTATGCTCTAGAACAAAGGAGAATGATGAGAAATGAAGAATTGGTGGAAGGTAACATGGTATAAGAAGGGTAGTTTGGTAATTTAAAAGGAGAATATATATATATATATATATATATATATATATATATATATTGAATATATGAGAGTTATATTATAAAGATAAGAAGGTATATTGGAGGTATATGTGTGGTATATTGGTCGAGTTTAGTTTTAGTTTCAAGAAAATGACAAAATAAATTAATAATTGTGAAAAATTAAAGTGTCATGACCATGATAAGGAGGTGTCATGGCCATGATAGTCGAAGTTTTGGGATAAACATGATTATTTAAGGTCGGTTGCTACTGTGACGCCCTACCTATATAACAGGACTATGCATATTATTTCACCTTATAAAAGGAACAATCTCATTATATAAATAGAATGCTGCTATATGTGCTTTTTATATTGGTTACTTACTATTCATATCATAAAGTTCATATATGTATATATATTTTTTATCACATGATATATAACAATATCAGATTTTTGGCTCAAGGCCTCATATATGTTTAGATCATATACATCATAATGTGTACAATATTACAAACCACAAATACTGCTCCATATGCATGGATATACAAAATACAAAACATGATAATTTAGATCCACAAACCGGGTCCTAAATGTTCACACTCGATATGGGCTCTAGCTTACTTCTCTTCTTTCAACTTGACTATCTACAAGCTCTTTGACCTGTGTAAGAAAAACTCACGCTAAGTTATTGCTAGCTTAGTGATACATATAGACATTAGAATTTTCACATGTAGATATATAAAGAAGAAATAACATATATGGTATCATGGCATTATTTAACATGGCATTATGAATATTATATCATGTTTATGAAAGCTATAGAAATGTCGTATCATATGCATGCAATGTATGTGTTCATTTCATATTATATGCTTTAACCTCTTTACCATTACTCACATTATTAACCTCTTACCATCAATCATACTGTCATGTTCATTTTCTTTTCAATAAACAACTTTGACAAATATAGCTCAAGCCTCGTTTCTCGAACTGGCTAGATACGGGGTGTGGAGAAGGCGCATCGAGTCTAAAGCTAAACATGCTACTCACTTTGTATACAAGGTAAGAAGTAGGCACACCCAGTCCAAGGTTAGACATCCTACTCAACCACTGTAATCTGTATGCTCATTCGAGCTCCCTCAAGTCAAGCATGCTTACCCAAACTAGGGCTCAGCTAACCTGATTGAGTATAAAAATATGAGTACCAGAAACAAGAGCACCCAGTCCAGGGCTAGTCAACCTGATCTTTACTTATACATCTCGTTGATACGTATCGCTTATCCCTTCATGATGTATCATTTATCCTAAAGTAGTTCTCAAGTAGAGAAATAAGCATTTATATCAAAGCATTTCTTCATTTTAATCTTGTACTTTCTTACTTCCATCTTGTTCAACATAATATACATACACGTTCACTTGTCATATTTATACTCATTAATATATTTTCATATGTTTTTACATTATACTATGGCATTTGTGCATGATTGACATATTTCAGACCTACCAAAACATCATTTAAACATGAGCCACCTTTGCTGTGAATAGTGTTATCACGGCCATGACAAATTGGGCTGGCATGGCCGTGACACCTGGTCGTGAAGGCTACTACCTCTATTTTCCATTAGCTATGAACAGTGTTGTCATGGTCATGACAAATTCAACATGGTTGCAACACTGGTAGTGAAAGATCCTAACTTGTGCATATGGTTAAATTTTGTCAAAATTCTACTTCTAATCACTTTCCAAACATATGTAAGCATCATTCATAGTCATTAGACATCAAAACAAACATGTTACATAACTCAAATCATTCCCCAACATAAGGTCACAACTAAGCTCATAATTCACATTTTACACATACTTTGTGCCCACTTTAAAACATATGCCATTTTTATATTCATAACCATATTTATACATATTGAAACACTCTAAATAACCTTTCTAACATTTAATCATGCCATTTCATGTCTTATATTACATAATATCATATTACTTAATAAATAGGCATGCCCAACAATATAATTGCACATAATTCAACATTTACATGCATTTATCACATTTAAGGAGTAAATAACAATCCGTATATGTACAAATCTCTATTAGGAGCTTGAAAAAAACTTAACTAGGAGCTATCTACTCTCATTGTTGATTTCCTCCTTCTTGTCTTCCTATCACAAACAATACCACATATCAAATACTAAGTCTATGGTAGTATGACAAAAATATAAAACTAACCCATACTCTCCAAACTGTGCTTATAATGCATGATTTCTACTCCATATCATGGTACCTCACTTTTAATAACTTCAAATATCATAAACACATAAAAATCCAACCACCATTCATCTTCCTTCAAGGGTTTCCATACCAATCAACACAATCTTTCCATATAATTTCATAATCACAAAAAAAAAATGATTTTCTTAGATTTTCTTACCTCTTGAAATTAGAAACAAACTTGATAATGCAAGGAACTCGTAGGCTCTCTTGTACTAACTTTCTCTGTCCTCCAAAATCTCACTAAAGATGATGATTTCTTCAAATCTTGTTTTAATCTTGTTTTCTTTGTTGATTTAGTGTTAAATCACTCAAAAACCATGAAAAATCACTTTCTTAATGTTCTTAGGTGTGTGTGAAAGGGATTTGAGGTTTGAGAATGGAAAATATGATGAAAAATAATGATAAGATCACGGAAAAAGCTTTATATAGTCATCTTTCGCGATTATAAAGGTTTTCTTTCATGGCCATGCAGAGTTACTATAGCAACCGACCTCAAACAGTTATGTTTATCCAAGAAACTTGATTGTCACGGCTGTGACACCCCTTTGTCATGCTCATGTCACTTTATTTTTTTGTAATTATTAATTTATTATGTCTCTTTCTTAAAACTAAAGGCAGAACCAACCAATATACTTCAATTATACCTCCATTATAATATTAAATCTAACTCATATGTACTTGTATTTTATATCCTTACTTTTAATTACTGAATTACCCCTCATATATGTCATGTATTCATGCATAATGACTAAGCTCTAGTTAGTGAGTATTACAGCTATAGTAACTCTTTATGACCGTGAAAAGTCTGTATAAAAACTTTTTCCATATTTTTATCACCTTTTTCATCAAGTTTTCCATCCTCAAGCCCCAAGAACATATCATAGACACCCAAGAACATCAAGAGAGTGATTCTTCATAGTTTTTGAGTGAATTAAACACCAAATCAAGAGGAAAAACAAGGTTAAAGCAAGATTTAATAAAATTATCCTTTTTAGGGAAGGTTTAGGGGAGAGAGAAAAATTGGTGCAAGAGGAACCATGAGTTTCCTTGCATGATCTAGTGTGTATTATGTCATCAAGAGGTAAGAAAACACGAGAACCCCATCTCTTTGTGATACTTTTGAAGTTATTTGATGAGTTTGTTTTGATTGAATAAAGAGCCATGGAAGTGGATTTTGGTTTGAAGAAGGGATAATTGATTTTCATGGGAAAAGTTTTTCTTGAAGTTTAATTAAGCAAGAAATTAGGAAATTAGGTTAGAATCAAGCATGATAGCTTCGGTTTGGAAATTATGGGATTTGATATATGATTGTGTTTAATTGTCATAGACATAGAATTTGATATATGGTCATAGTTGTGTTATAAAAACAAGTGGAAGAAGGAGGTGATCATCAAGGGGAGTAAGTAGCTCTTTAGTTGGTTTTTAACCCTAATAAAAGTTTGTACATATATGCATTGTTATTTGCATTTTAAATATGATAAATGCATATAAATGTAAAGTTATGTGCAATAATATTATTGAGTATGTTTATTTGTTAAGTAATAGGAAATTATATAATATGGAAGTATGAAAGGACATGATCAAATGTTAGAAAGGTTAATTAAAGTATGTGAATATGTGTAAATATGGTTATAAGCAAGGTTGTAAAAACCGGCCCGGTCAATGAACCGGAAAAGTCAGCGGGTCACGAGTTTAAGGTCGAACCGGGATCAAGCCGGTCTACGTAGTATTTTCATAAAATATAACATATCTCATATATAGTCAAACATAATATGTCTCATACATAATAAAAATAGAAAATAAGTTGTTGGAGATCTTTTCTAGTATACAAGAATAATATAACATGTCTAATATTTTTTTAAAAATCATATTTCATATATTTGTATAACTAAACATTTAATTAATTATTAAATGTAAAGGTAATTTATAAGTTGAAAATACAATCAACCAAAATTTTCAAATTGTAAAAGAAAAGTAATATATAAAAGAAGTAAGAAAAAAATGTAAAAATGAGTGAACAATCCCACATAGGAAAAAAGTAAAAATGAAGATAACATATCATTTTATAAATAAGAGTGAGTTAATTGTTTAAAAATATGTATATTTTGATCAATTTGATTAATTTATAGTTAATTCATTTAGTTTTGAAGTCAATTTTTTGGTTGAATCGGTTGAATTAGCTAGATTTGACCAAATTTAATAATTAAAATTTTTTTGCAAAAAATTAAAAAAAATCCAAAAAACCGGATAAAACCGGCCAGTTTCTGATTTTTTTGGTTGAACCGGCCAAGTCACCGATTTTTTCACCGAATTGTTTTCACTCCGGTTTTGGAGGTAAAAACCGTCCGGTCTAAGGGCCGATTTCCGGTTGAATAGGCCGGGCCGGTCCGATTTTTACAACCATGGTTATAAGCAAGAAAATGACAAATATGTTAAAGTTGGTACAATGCATATGTAAAACTTGAGTTGTGAGCTTGGTTGTGACCCCATTTTGGGGGATGATTGTGATAACTTGTTTGTTTTGGTGTCCAATGACTATGGATGATGTCTACACATGTTTAGGAAGTGTTTAGAAGTGGAATTTTGACAAAATTTGACCATAAGCACAAGTTATGACCTTTCACAACCGGCATCACAATCATATTGAAACAGTCATGACCATAACACTTTAGTCCAGTGTCTTTCACAGCCAGCTATATTTGTCATAACCGTGATGATACTATTCACATCAATAGTGACCTATGTTTAAATGATATTTTGGTAGGTTCGTTACATGCCGATTATGCACAAATGCTAAAGTGTGATGTAGAATATGTGAAAACATATTGATATGTATAAATGTGACATGTGAGCATGCATATAAAATATGGAAACATGATGGAAATACAAAAGAATGAGATTGAAATAAAGGAATACTTTGATATAAATGTTCATTTCTCTACTTGAGAACTACTTTAGGATAAATGATACATCATGAAGGGGATAAGTGATACGTATCGATGAGATGTATGAGTGAGAATCAGGTTATTTAGCCTTGACTTGGGTGCTCTTGTTCCTAGTACTTATATCTATTATACTCAGTCAGGTTAACTGAGCCCTGGTTTAGTTGAACACACTTGATTTGAAGGAGCTTGAATGAGCATACAGATTACAGTTATACTCAGTCAAGTTAGCTAAGCCCTAGTTTGGGTGAGCACGCTTAACTTGAGGGAGCTCAAATAAGCACATAAATTACAGTTATACTCAATCAGGTTAGCAAAGCCCCAGTTTGGATGAGCACGTTCGACTTGAGGGAGCTTGAATGAGCATACAGATTACCGTTATACTTAGTCAGGTTAGCTGAGCCTTAGTTTGGATGAGCATGCTTAACTTGAGAGAGCTTAAATGTGCATACATATTACAGAGGATGAGTATGATGACTAGGTCACCTACTTTACACCCTGTATCTGGATAGTCAGGGAATAAGGCTTGGGTTATTTGTCGAAGTTGATTAATTGAAAGAAAAAGAATAAGACGGACAAGTTGAAAAGTAAAATGTTATAAATGACTAGGATAAATGGTATAGACATATGAAATGTATTACATGCATTACGGAAATAGTTAATGCATGAGTTTCGCATTATATATGTAAAGCATAAGGCATGCAATATGACATAGACATGATAATATATGCATGTGATATGACATTATTAAATTTTTCATAAACATGATTAATATGTTCATATGTCATGATACATGATGTCATGCTATATTTTATATTGTATACCTATTTGATGCATGGAAAAATCTCAATGTCTATATATACTACTAAGCTAGAAATAGCTTCACGCAGGTTCAGGAGCTTATAAATTGTAGATAGTTGAAGTTGAAAGAGAAACTTGAGCCCATATCAAGAGAAGACAATTGTGACTCGGTTTGTGGGTCTATGCTATCATATTGTGTATTATATATATAAACATGCATATAGGAATAGTGATAAAGGGTTATAATATGATACAGTTATGATGTATATATATACATATTAAACATGTATGAGCCCGAAGCTATATGTGAGGTATATAATGTAAAAAAAAAAAAAGAAAGATATTTTAGCCAGTATGATACAGATATTGTATGTATATGAACGCAATATATAAGATGATGATAAATAATCAATAATAAGATAAGCACAGTTTGTGACATTCTATCTATATAATGAGATTGTTCCTGTTATAGGATGATATAATAGGCATAATCCTATAGTATAGGTAGGGCGTCACATGCTCTTCAAGTAAAAGCTGAAAATTCAGGTGGAAAAGACAAGAATAAATTTAATAAGAAAGGAAACTATGCAGCTTACCCTCATTGTAAGAAGACAAATTATCCACATTACAAATGCTGGTGGAGACTAGAGATAAAGTGCAACAAATGTGCTCAAATAAGTTATATAGAGAAGGTGTGCAAAATTCAACAATAAAATGAAGTTAAAACTGCAATGAATATCCAACAAGAGGAGGAAGAGTTATTTTAACTCTCTCAAAGTCATGCTCATGCAATAAGAATGACAAAATCATGCCAATCAAAAGAAGCGCATGCCCATACCTATGACAAATGTCATATCTATGCCTCATAACCATATTCATGCCTATACAAACAAAAATACGTATGTGCCTATGCCAATGTCTATAACAACAAAAAACATGTGAATGTCTATGCCCATAACCATGCCCCCATAACCATAAATTATGAATGCTTATAGCAACTAAGGCAAGGAGGAAATTATTAGAATATGTCTTAGATGCTTTCAAATCTGATGCTAGTGTTGTGCTGCTAGAGAGCTCCTCAGTGTGCTGCTAGAGAGCTCTTTACTGCATTGCTAAAGAGCTCTTCAATGTGATGTTGTGCTCCTTAATGAGATCAATTAGATATCAAGTTGAAGATATTATGTTATTTTAGTTCCCAATTAAATGCAATTAGATTTTGATTATGTTATCTCTATGATTATGATTTGATTTAAATTAGGATATTTATTCCATTCTATTTTATATATCATACTCCTCTCATAAAAAATAAAAAATAAAAAGAAAAACCAACAAGGTATAAAAAAGTGTATATTACATTTTTCTTAATGTAATTGATTGATTTTTTTTTTTTTTATAAGTTTTTCTCATATCTGCTTCTGAAAAAAAGATCTATTAATTTGTTTCTCTCTAAAAATTGTTTTTAAAACTCAAATATTTTGTGCAATGCCAAATATGGCCTCAGTAGAGATTAATAATTAGTGAATCCCAAATTAATAGATATTTTTTGAATATCTTCGTTTGGTGAAAAGAAAATGATGGGTTGATGGTAGAAATTTCCTTGAGATTATATGTTTAAAAATTAAACTTGGAAAGAAATGTGTTATTATCATTTTAAGATCATCACGAGTGAGTGAGAACTGTCAAAGAAGGGAAAGAAGAAAAGGATTGAATGAATGATCATACAAAGACTTACTTTATGCTTGTCAAATTAAAGAGCAAGTTTATTTAAGGGAAATGGATTTCAGTTTTTATTTATTCCCCAAACATGCTTTCTGTGCTTTTGAATTCTAAATTTATCCAACTAAGCCTTCTTAAGACCAAAATCCTAAGCAATCGAAGAGTTCCATCTGCCCGGCACAAATCTGTCCCAGGAGGGGCGGACCATTGGGTCTGACCAGGCACACTTCTCTGATTATAAGCCAAAGAATTCTCGCGATTAGCACTCTGAAAATTATCAAGAAACCTCATACAGGACAACATAGCTTTTGCTAGGTGTTTCAATCAAGTTGGACCGGAGCTTTTTGTTTCTTTGGTTCCAAATCTCCCATAAAACCATGCAAAATCTTTCTTTAAAATAGTCATCGCCAGACTCGACCATACTGTCAACCCAATCAACGATGTTATTCACGTGAGCATCCACTACATCAATTCTAATTTCCTTCCAACAATTGACTGCGAAAGCACAAATCGACAAACTCATAGAGCCTATGCTCTCCCAATTCATTACAAATCACACATTTATTCTCGTCAGTGATGCCTTTTAAAAATAGTCTTTCATCTTCTCGTTCAGGGTTTTTTTTTTATTTAATACTTCTCCATTATTGTTTCTCTCTGTTTTGGTGTACATTTCAGTCATTCATTTTACGAGAAATGTGAAATTTATAAAATAATCTTATTTGAAAAATATTTTCATTCTGTAAAATCCACCAAATATAGAGGTATACCAAAAAAGAATATATATATATATATATATTGGTTTAATTTTTCATTTTTAATTAAATCTGTCGGACAGTATTTTCATCAAAAAAATTATTAATATATATATCGCAACTTAATACTTAGCTTCAACAACTAATTTATTTAATTTATTAACCAATAAATCCTAACAATACTTGAGCCGTTATAACATAATTATATGTAGATTATATGTTAGATATATGTAAACTATATGTTAGTTGTAGGTAGGTTATTTCTGCAACAACTTTGTCTCCGATGATTGGAAAATTTCTGATAACGGCAAAATGATAATCAGAAGATACCCATAGATTTCTTAGGATGTAAGAAATATAAAAATACAAGTCTTGTAGCTTGGAAGTAACCGGAAATATCTATATCTACAAGATTTCGCGACAACTCCGATGAAGGAAATTGTTTATCGATCAACGCTCAAAAGGTTGTTCTCAAGGCTCGAATTGTCCAAATCATAGGATTTTTTTTTACTCTCTGGGTCTATTTATGGTATTAGATTTAAAAAAGAAAGCTGGAAAATATGATAAACAGGAGGGGGAGCTTGATTTCTGATTTTTTTTTTCATCGCTCCCGCAAATCCAGCTAGATTTTAGAAAAACTAATATTACTAAAGTGATGAATAAGTGGAAAACTAGTTGTAGTTCAAATTTTATGATGATCGGATATCGTTTTGATAGCAGACGAAATTGATAGTGGTGTAAGAAGAAATAGAGATGAGAGGAAAGTAAAAGAAAACATTATATGATTGGGTAAAAGGATTAGAGACTATCGACAGCTGGATATATTTAGGGAATTAAGTTTTGAAAGTGTTCTTTTCAAAGAAAAAATAAAAAGTTTTGAAAGTTTTTTTTTTTTCTCTTTATTTAATCACCGATGGATATATTAAATTGGCCACTTGATAACAGATTGTTATATTATAAATTCTAATCAATATAGCATCATGGATCAATAGTCTCACATGTATAAAAAATTGTGATAATTTTATAAATAAAATAAATTTATGCAGCTGTCAAACACACAGTGACAATTTTGTAAATATTTATTATCCGCTTGAGAAAGGTTCATTAGTTTATGAAAAAAATGTTCATTTGTTTATTACTGAAAGATTCATTAGTAAAAATTCATTAATTTATTAATAAAAATTCATTTGTTGTAAACTATAGGTTCATTATCAGTAAACTATATCTTATAAATCATATATTTATTTGTTATAAACTGTAAGTTTATTAACAATAAAATAAAAAGTTCATTAACAATAAAGTAAAAATTTATTACTTTATTGAGATATGTTCATTTATTACAAAACTGTAAATTCATTTAGAATAAAATAAAGGTTAATTAGTTTATTAATAAAAGTTCATTAGTTTATTAGTAAAAGTTTATTTTATTTATTTGTGTATTTAATTTAATTTAATTGATATTATATTAATTTTTTTATTTTGATTTGTAGATATGAATTTATTGAATCATATTGAGGAAAATGCATTGTGTATTTAATTTAATAAATATTATATTATTTTCTTAAATTTTTGTAGTAATAAACTAATGATCCTTATTTTATTCATAATGAATATTTTTCAATAAATTAATGAACATTTTTCAATAAAGTAATGAATCTTTCTCAATAAACTAATGATGAATATTTAAAAAATTGTTACCATGTGTTTGATAGCTGTGTAAATTTATTTTATTTATAAAATTGTTATTGTTTCTTACACGTGTAATAAATTCTGGATCTATAATGTTTCATGGACTTAGATCTATAATATAATTTGTGCTTGATAGCTCATTAGTATATACTTTTAGGAGAAAATGTTAAGCCTCAACTTGCCTATGAAGCCCAAGTGATCCATGTTTATGAAAACATATATAGTTATAAAATAATATATTTACAGTTATAAAATAATGAATATACAATTATTAAATAATGTATCTTCAGTTATTAAATAATAAATTTAAATTTATTAAGCAAATAATCCAACATAGATAAAAAGATAAAAGAAATTCATGAACAAATAATAAATTTACAGTTATAAAATAATGTATTTACGGTTATTAAATAATGAATTTAAACATAATAAGCAAATAATCAAACACAAAAAAATATGAAATTGATTCATAAAAATAAATAATAAATCTATAGTTATTAAATAATATATCTATAATTATTAAATAATAAATATATAATTATTACAATAATGTATATATAGTTATTAAATAATGAATATATAAAAAATAATTTTTAATTTCTATATATGTGAATTGACTTTTAAAGTGTTTAGTACTGTGCACTCCGGTGGATAATATAACAATTCATGTATATATATTTGCCACTAGCAGTATGGGCTTAATCCAAATTCAAGTTCCAGTGGGACACCCAAGCCCGATATTATGAAACTCCAAGCCTGTCCTGTTTAGTTTCAGAAATTATATTATGACCACCAGTTTATATTAGTTCATATGCGAGAAAAGAAATAAGAGGTCTCGCAACATCGCAAATTATATTATAAAAAATGAATATTTACTTTATTTCTAATGAAAGTCTCTCGTACGTGTAATATTAATGTACTCTTAATCTATATTGCTATTTGGATAAGAATTCATGGTATAACAATCAGTTTAGTTTAAACTCCCAAATTCAATGTTCCAAATTCAATATTGCCTCTCATCACTGGTTACGTTTCCCACCAATCTGCGGCAAAAAATCGTTCCATGCACAAACATACACCATTGTTGCAAATGAATTTAATATATAAAAAGTTAAGAATGTATGCTTAAGTTTTTGTTATTATTTAAATTTATTAAAAATTTCATCAAGTATTATAATATGTTTTTTATTTATTCAAACAACATAAAAATATATTTTTTGAATTGAATAAATTATACATTTATTGGTAATTTTATATTAAATTTTATCTTTTACTAAATATTGAGAATTTATTATTAATTAAGCATTTATATTCAATTACATTATATACTTTAAAATTTTAATTAAAAACAAAATTAGTTTCTTTAAAAAATAATAAAAAATAAAAATATAAAGTTAATAGTCTAATTACATTGATATAAGTTAAAAGTCATGTTTAATAATAATAATAATAATAATAATGCAATTAATTGGAAATCTTTGATGGCATACATTCAAAGGAAAATTGGTCAGTTAAAATTAAAAAAAAAAAAAAAAGAATTCATAATTCATATTTGCTATGAGTCATCTCTACAATTTCCTAAATATCATGTATTATGGACTTCTGATTTATTTTATTTTTTTGGAAAACGAACAAGAGTTTTCATAGAACACGTTGTGAAAAAACATATGATTTTAGTCTTTTAGGATATATGCTGTACAGACCCACTTAACTATGTGGCTTAGAGAATGACAGCCCAGAACTAGAAAACAAAAGAAAATATACAGAGAGAGTTAAATTTATATTGATGAGATGTTGAACAGCTTGCATGAAAGAGACGCGAAACCTCCCCACGTGATTCCAATGTTTGTCACCTTCTCTTGGAAATCAACTCCTACCCCAATTTGCTTCTCAATATCGATTTCACAAATCCAATAAATCGATTAGTTTTTTTCCCCTTATTGAAGCATTTTAAAAAAAAAAAAACTAAAATAAATTAAATTAAATATATATTTTTATTTAGTTTCATTTGGATATGAAAATACTATATATATATATATAGTATTATCAATTTGATTTTTTTTATTTTTAATATTAATAATCAAATCGAATTAAATAATTTTAAAAAATAGAAATAAAACAGATGGAATTATATATATTTGATTTGATTTGATTCAGTTTCACATTTTGCTCTGTCCAATACCAATAGCTAATACTTATTGCCTTGCACGTAGTGCTTTGCGTTTTCTCCATGTCTGATCTCATTTTGGTATTATAATTACTTAGATTTTGTGGTGGGATTGTTTCTTAATGTAATGAATGAGATAGAGGGTTAATTTCATATATTTTCAATCAATTTTATTTTATTCTTATTATAGATTATTTTTTTATTAATATACATTGCACGTGATTATTAGATATTAAAGTCGTTATTAATTACTATTTGGTATATATATATATTGTTTATTAATTTGTTTTATCTTATTTAGAATATTAATTAACTAATTAATGTTACTAATATTTGATATAAAGGCGCATGTTTATTTCAAATTTAATAATTGATATATTACACTTTGTATTTTAACTAACAATGTAACTTTATTCATAATAATATAGAATTTTATTTATAATGAATTATATAGTATTATGATTTATTTTAAACGTAGTATTATGATATTTTATTCAATAGTGAATTATAGAAATGCATGTTTATCACAAATTTCATATTATTTTATAGTATTTTATTTATAGTACAAAAAAGGATCCTCCCAAATTATTAATTTGTTAATTATTAAATGTCATATATAAAATAGAGGTAATAAATATTTTACAGTCATTTTATCTGTCTTTCCTATTTCCACTTATATATATATATTAATTTTTCATTAACATGCATTGTATGAAATTATTAGATAGTGTACTCGTCATTAATCACCATTTAGTTTTTATATAAAATAAATATAATAAGTATTTTACATAAAAATATATATATTACATTTATTTTGCTCGTCCCTCTAAATTACTAATTTGTCCATTATTAAAAGTTATATATAAAATAGAGATAGTAAGTATTTTACAATTATGCTTATAAAAAAAGTATTTTATAGTCATTTTATCTGTCTCTTCTATTTTTAGTCATCCACTTGCAATGAACATAATTTTTAATAATTGAACTCATTATGATTAAATAATAATAACAATTTTATCTAATAAATTAATTTTAATTATCATGTAATTAAATCACATTTAATTTAAATATTAATAATTGTTAATTATTATTGATTTCCCAAAGATTCATACTATGCCCTATCCCTGCCAATTTCGTTGATAATACCATGTCATAGTACCTATTCTGCAATTAGTTATCTATTTTTTTTTATATATATAAAACATAGAATTATATATTTACTAATAAATTAAATTATTAAATAATAAAATTAATTGATCCAATTAACTAATACAATTATATTGATTTTTTGATAAATTTGTATATCTTTTTATTCTCACTTTTATATATAGTATGATTTATAGTAAAATTATAAAAAAAAATTCGACAAAAAAAAATTACCGAACTATATTTTCATTTCACTAAAATCACTTTTAGTCAATTTTCTGATATTAATAATTGGAAAGCTTACATGACAAATGTTGTGTCACCGAAAATCTAACATATCACTAGAAATTGAAAACTAGTAATTTTAATGAAACTAAAATATATAGTTTAGTAATTTTTTTAGAACGAAAAAAAAAATTATTTTACTGCAATAAAATCAAAGTTTTTCGAACACCCAGATAGAAAATGTTGGAGGTGTGGTGTTGAATAATATGTCTCTTTGAATCTTCCAACACAAACACAAGCTAGGAGATTCGAGTAAAATAGCTTGTCTACAATTGCAACCATGTAAACTAGCATATATACGTGCACTTTTTGTCAACTATAATTTAATATTTTCTTGTCTGAATTAGGATCAGTGGAGTTATATATGGGAATTACACAATGCCCACAACATTTCAATTTCTTTGACTAAATGGGCAGATATTTATACTGTAATCATTTTTCTTTTTATTTTGATTAAAAGAAATAAATAAAGACAATTAGAGAAAATTATTGCTAAAAGTGAAATGGTTTTCCAGTATTAATATCAAATATCGAACTCATTTTGTTGATCTTGATCATATATACTTGGCAGATTAAATACAGTTTAGCCTTGGGGATTTTTCTTTAGCACAATGCATTTCTATCTTGATATAGACAAAATAATTAAAAATTCATATGTTAAAAATAAAAATTGAAACTATGAATTTCATATATCCAAAAATAAAACTTTATGAGCTCAATAACAGACAAATAAAATAAAATAAAAAAGTTCAAAGCTTTAATATTGCCTTTTGCACACATGTTTTTAATTTGAAAGATATTAAATACTTATTTATATTTTTTTTTCGTATAAATTATTTGTATTTATATAGTATCTTGCCTCTAGTTGAAAAGTTCAAACTTAATTTTATATATTTTATGTAGTAAATTATTTTAAAAAAATACAAAAAAAGTGATTAGTTTTTGGTCTTTTTTAATATATTAATTACTTATTTATTTTTATTATATTATTTTTATTTTTAAAATACTAATAATTAATTATCTACAAGCATATTATTTCAATATTGTATTAAATATCTTCTTCTAGTCATTTTTTTTATAAAATTTAGAATTTTTTTATGTGTGAACTTATTTTGCTTACTAATACAATTTATTACAAAAATAACTTATATTTTTATTTATACATCGATTGTTTTTATATAATTTTCAATTTCTTATCAATTAAATTAAATTTACCTTTATTAAAGATAAATTCTATATTCGTCCTGCTTTCTCTGTCATTTGAGTGACATATATTTTCTTTTTGAATGTTATAAAATACATATAAAAAAAAAGAAAATATTCACTTAAAAAATAAAATAAATAAAAAAAAGTAATGTAAAATAGCAGGAATGTAATCGAACTGAGCCTATTCGATGAGTCCAGGGTTAATTCGTTTAAATTTGTCACAAGCTCAATTTGAACTTTAATATTTGAGTTTGAGTTCAACTTGTTTCAAAATTATTAAGTTCATGAACAGCTCGAGCTTGACTCTTAAATAGCTTATTTAACGAGTTTAGCTCAAGTCAGCTCATTAACTAATAATATAAAAACTTGAATTCAACTCGTTAATTAATAATGGTAAAAGCTTGAATTCGAGTTCAATAATAAAATATAATATAAACGAATTTTAGACGAATCTTAAACAAATACATTTACAATCTTTAAAATAAATACATTTATGAACTTTTAAGTGAACATATTTGCGAGTTTTAAAACAAATATGTTTGTGAGCTAGTTTGTAAAAACATTTGTAAACTTTTAAATGAACATATTTACAAATTAACAAACAAAACAGTATTAAGCTTTAGCTCAGATTTAAGTTCGATTCGTTAAGATTAACAAATGATCTCAAAAGAGTTTTTTTTTCAAATCGAGATCTGAATAGTTCATGAACGGCTTGATTCATTTACAGTTCTATATAAAAGTATTAAAGTGTAAATTTAACCATAAGTCATTTAAGAATAAAGTGCTTACTTCTAAAGATGCCTTTATTTCCATGTCTTCCAATGGTAGGTACAGCTAGTCCATGAACAGTCAACCATCGTACTGTAAAAATTGGATAGGTTCGATCTATGGTCATTGGGCCTCCTAAAAAGATTTACGAAATTCATCGAGTTGTTCCAAAAGTTGCTCTCCATGGGGCTTTTGGACTAATAGGTCTTATGTTATATCAATTTCAACTTGCTCGATCTGTGCAATTGCGATCTTATAATGCAATTGCATTTTCTGGTCCAATTGTTGAATGACGAAATAACAAAAGAAATAAATAAAGAAAAGAGAAAATAATAATAAATAAAAATAATAAAAATAAATAAATAAAAATGAAGTAGAAGAGCCCAAATTCAAAATCTCAATATTCAAATTCAAAATATCTGTATAAGAAAAAAAAATCATACCATAATATTTCATCCAAAGATAAGCTATTTGTCAACAATTTAATTATAATCTTATATATTTATTAATATATATCTATCTAGACTTTATGACATCTAAAACCAAAAATAAAAAAAATTGATTTTATATAGTCAAAGCCATTCGCCCTGTTTCGTGACTTTCGTAGGTACACACAGCATTTAGATGCAAGCCCAAGCCCCATGCCAAACTCCAAGTGGAATATCATTAATCTCTTAAACATATAGTTAGCCGCAATTAAATGGTATTATTAATTAATAACAATCATGGTACTAGCTTTAATCCCCAAAAAAAAAAAAACAATCATGAACTAGCTCACATGAAATTTAATTATAAAATAACATTTGACCATGAAATTAAGGGATTTATTAACGAAATTCGAGACTACGAGACGAAAGCGGGATGGTCAATCATGAATTTACTAATCAGCACTCACCGTAGATTATGAATAAAAAAATTTAACAAATGGCAATTGAATGGACGGAAAACATGCCACGTATGAGTATTAGCACGTGCAATGCAACATGCTCCACCACGCTATATACTGATTTTCTGTGGTTTTTTTATGATCCCTATAAAATATCCGCGAGTAAAGTACACTGTATTAAGTCCCATTCATGCAATCCCGGTCCATATACATGCCGACTTTTCCTAGTGAATTTACCCTACTGCCCATACACTCCTAATTCAGAAAATAATGAGTGTACAAAAATCTAAAACTATATATATTAAGAAAATGGTAAAATGTTTAGTTGGTGCTAAAACTTTTTGTTGTATATTAAATTGATATCAAAATTTTGAAATTGGATTTTAAATTGAGGTACTTAGAATTTTTTGGCATCTATATCGGTAAATTTGAAGGCCACATCAATAAATTGGATATTAATATTAATAAATTTAGTATCCATATCAACATACACCAATGAGAAAAAATATTTAAGAATTATAATATCAAACTAATTTTAAAATTTTAATACTAATTTAATATAAAATAAAATTTGATATCAATTTAATATACATACAAAAATTTTGATAATTTTTTTGTTGTTGTTAGAAAATCCCGATGCACGAGACATTATAAGAGCCAAAACTCCTACACCGTTAAGACACTATGTCCTGGTACAAAAATTTTGTTACTATTAAATCATTTTAACAATTTACAAAAAAAAAAGGGAAGTTAATAATATGCCACACCTAACACTACATTTACTTATCTTGAAAAAGAAAGGTAACAAAGGTGAAAGGCCACAATTTCCACAGGTACATTTCACTAGCAGCGTATTTTTAATTATATAAATTGTAATAATTTAAACTTTTTAAAATTATTTTAATTATAAAATTAAAATAATTTTATATTATAAATAATTTTTAAAATATTAAATTATTATAATTTATATAATTGAAATAGAGCGGGTAAAATTCATTTGGTTTCCACGTACAATAGCGTAAACGTAATCTAAAAAGAAAAAAAAATTGAAAACCACAAAGGATATGATAGTAATTTAGACAGCCACACCAAGTGGGAAATATACGATTGACAACTCAGAAACTTTGACTTATCAACCTCAATCACTCTCATGGTGTACCCAATAAAGAAATGACACGTAAGCCAATAGAGTCACGATCGACCCGCCTATTCTACTGTAGAGTACACCACAAAACTCCCATCACCATCACACCATCACACTCACACGCACCTAATTCCTCCACAGTTTCTTGGTCCTAACGACTCGCAACCGCCCACGTTTATATCCAGTGCTATCAACCCACATGCTCTTTCACTATTAACTCTCTCTCTGATCCCCTTCTCCTAATTCTTCCTCGTGAATCAAATCAATTACGGAGATATGTTGAGCAGAGAAATAATGGAGAGAAAATCATGGACGAAAACCCATATCGAAGTTGCTCCTCATTGCCCTCGCTGTGCTTCTTCTAACACCAAATTCTGTTATTACAATAACTACAGCTTGTCCCAGCCTAGGTATTTTTGTAAAGGTTGTCGGAGGTATTGGACTAAAGGCGGTTCTTTAAGAAATGTTCCCGTCGGTGGCGGTTGTCGGAAGAGTCGTCGAGCTAAGTCTGCTAGGGTTGAGCGATCCTCCATTTCCTCGAATTTTTCCAAGAATTCTGATTCTTATAATTGCTCCAATGGAGACATGGGTTCAGAAAATGGTGCTGATATTGATCTTGCTGTTGTCTTCGCTAAATTCTTCAATCAAGAACCCAGTAATTTTCAGGCCGAGTCCAGTGAAGAATTGATTAGTGTAACCAATAATTCTTTAACTCCTGAAAGTGATTGCCAACAGCTGACCACCGCGTCTGATCTCATCATTCAAGACTCCGGTTTGCTCCAACAACTTCCTCACCATGATCATCAGGTTCAGGTTCTACTAGCTGATCAAGAACAGCAAGAAAATCAAGAAATTATCAACGAGTTCGGATTGCAGTCTTTGCTGGGAGATGAAATGCTGCAAGATGCTTTGTGGTCTGAAGCTACAACCACATTGGCAAATAATGTCACATGGCAACCGCAAGAATTTGATTCTTTGATCGCAGTTGATGATCAGCTAAGGATTCCCACAAATCTTATGACTGATAATCTTTGGAGTTCTTTCGATCTCTCTGGATTTGAGGTTTTTTCAAGACCTTAATTAATTCGTTTTAATTACTTGTATAATTTACAGGGACTTTATTTCAACTGTTTTCTTATATATATTTTTGTCTTCTCATCAAAGAACGCTTGATTTTTAAGGTTAGATTCCCATGAAGAAAAATGGGTATACATATAATTTCATGATTGAATCATATATAGAGCAATTATATTATAAAATAAAAAAAATAATAATATATGCACTAATAGAATTTATATTCTCTTATCTTGTTGTTCATCCATTCTAATTGTGATAATCTTAGGTTCTTAACTATTATTCTTGCTAATATTATCATAAGTACCAGGTATTTTCATTGTAATGAAAGAAGTTAATATTCTCTCTTCAATATTCTTAACAAATAAAAGCGATAAATAGTAAAATTTATAATTCTGTCAAAATTAATAATAGCATTTTGCAGTATTTGTTACAATTAAGAAATCGTGTTTTTCTTTTCTTTTTACTTAACAAATATATACATACCAAGAGGGCAAGCCAAATTAATGGACGATACATCATTCCTCCTGGTCCCTTTTTTTTAGATCACAAATATCTTTATTATAAATTTTAAGGTAGTTACATACCCAAACCTCAAATTTGGTATATATAGTTAAATTGAAATAAATTCACTTCATCTCATCTATATTCTCATGGGTCTGGTCCCATTATTTTTTAAAATAATAAAATTATAATAATTAAAATTTTAATACAGATCACTAAAAACTGTATCAATATAGGAAATATTCAAATTATTAATTATAAAGAATATTTATATTTATAATCAATGAAATATGAAATATTTAAGAAAAACATGTTTAAAGTACGGTATTATATTGTGTTATTTTTTTTTTTCAAAAATAATCCAATTATTCTGACTATGTCGAGCAGAATTCGAAAAATAGCAAAACATTTACTCAAAAATTTTGAATTCCAACTTAAAATCTCTTATTAAACTAAACATGTCATCTTTTTCTTTATCATATAGGTGAAATTAAGGTTATCTTTAATAATAATAGTAGTAGTAGTACATTGATGTGAAATTTAGTGGAGGAATAAATGTTTGTAGGGGTAGACTGGATGGGTATTATAGTAAAGAATGGAAATGAGTCAATTTTCGTTGAAGATTCGTAGAAGATCTTTCAAGATAAGAGTGGGAATCAGTCTTATTCAGTGATGTTTACATGCTTAGTATTTCACATCTCATATCTGTTACTGTTACAAACCCATTTCTGATTTCACTAGTGGGAATTGGTTTTCATAACTGCGTCAGAGTCGGATCCTTTAATTATGACTGCACCAAATATTACTGCATTACTTAAATTCTACTTTCGGGTGCTTGGAATTATTGTTCAATATTTTAAAAATAAATTTTGAATTTTTTATTTAATTTTTTTAATTTTTTTAATTTTTTTAAATTATTTTTTTTAAATATATTTTTAGATTAAAATTTTGAATTTTTTATTTAATTTATTAATTTTTTTTAATTTTTTATAAATTATTTTTTTAAAATATGTTTTTAGAAAGCTAAGTTTGAAGTGGATTTGAAGAAATTTGAATATTAAATATTAAGAAAATCAGGTTAATAAGCACCAAAAATGAAAATTAAAGACTAATAAGCTTAGTAATACTGATTCAGTGAAGTGTTGAATTCTGCCAAAAAAAATAAAGAGTTGTTTAGGGTTTTTCTTCCAATATGTTTTTCTTTTTCCTTTTAGTTCTTTCTTTTTTTTTTTTTTCCTTTTCGTCATTATTGCAAAAGTAGTGAGGAATTCGGATGAATTTAGAACTTCTCGGGCCCAATAGGATTTAGTTTGTTTTGGTTGGCCTTTCTTCGAAAATTTTGGTTCTAAAATTTCAAAGAAAGGGTCCAAATAGAGGAAATAGGAGGTGTTATACCACGAACTTGAATCTGTAGCTGCTGGCTTATAAGTACGTGCAAAAGGTTGAAAAAGCGTTAAACGGGCGTTAAAATAATTTTAAATTTATTATTTAATAACTCTAAATTTATTATTTAATAATTATATATTTATTATTTAATAACTATAAGTTAATTATTTAATAATTTAGATATATTATTTAATAACTGTATATTTATTACTAAATAACTGTATATTTATGATTTAATAATTATAGATTTATTATTCAACAACTGTAAATTCATTATTTAAGAATTGTAGGTTCATAACTAAATAACTGTAAATTCATTATTTAACAATTATATAATAATTGTAGGTTTATTATTTAACAATTGTAGATTTATTATTAAATAACTGTAGGTTTATTATTTAATAACTGTAATTTCATTATTTAACAACTAAATTTTATCTAAATTTTCACAAATTAAACATTTACAAAATTACATTATCAATAGAAAATATATTCATCCATTTACAATCAACATAAAAATTACAGAAAAATAAATTGAATAAAATAAAAAAAAATAAGAATTCGAATAAAAAAAAAAAAGAAGAAGAGAAGGAATAAAATAAAAAACAAACGCCTCTATTAAATTAAAAAAAAATACGCATGTAAAATTATTCTGTAGCATATAGCTCTATACACCCAATACATGTAATAAATTACGAGAAGAAACAATTATCAATTCTCGTATCAGACCAAATATCCATCCAATTTTCCGATAATCATTTCTAAAATTGTCACTAAATTTTCATCAAAATTATGTTGGTCCTGAAATTTTGGTATATCACTAAAATAATAGGATTCCATAAGAAATAGTATCTTATTCCTAAATTGGTATTTTGCTACTAAAATTTTTTTTTAGTACGTATATGTATGTAATAAGAATTAGAATTATATTTTTTATATTCCATCTAATTTTGTTAAGGATATTTTGAAAATATAAAATATTTTATTTAAAAAAATACAAAAAGAGATTTAAATATCAAGATTTATTAGAAATCTTTATACAACAATAATTATGAGGGTAAATTACATAAAAAATTCAGAACTTCAACTTTTCTATTAAAATAATTCTATCTTTATTTTTTAACTTTTAAATATACATACTTTCAATTTTATATCAAAAGTAATTTTGGAAGGAATTTAATTTGGTCTGACAGTAATGTAACACTCAGAACTTTTTTTTTAATTTGACACTACTGATATATATTAATATGTATATGTAGTGTTTATTTTTTTTTAAATTAATATCACAATTTTTTTGAAATAGTGCGACAGTAGTTAAAAAATTATATAGATCTACATAAAACTAAATATCAAAGAATTCTAAATGTACCTGGATATAAATAGGGAAGTAGATACATATGACAAGATAAAAATGCAAAATACCATAAATATTAAAAGCAAAACTTATTGTAAAAACCAACAAGCCATATTAAACAAAATTTCAAACTTAATAAAACCAAGAAAACTCATGCTTTCATGGTTGTCTATTAGCAAGCTTAATTTTAGGCATGTTTAATAAGAATAATTTGGGGTTGTTTCATTGTTTCTATATGATTTTGTTTCCAAAATTGTTTTATTTCCTTTTATATACACTATATATAAATTAGATTAATGAATGGCCTAATTAATAGCCTTTACCACATGGTTTTATCTCCTTTTATATATATATATAATTATTCATTTTATTATTATTTAAATATTATATATTTAATTTTATAAAATATTATTCATTTAAAATTATTTAAATATTATATAAATTATATATTATCGTATATGTAGGTACATATAGTAGAATATTGTATATTATTAGTAAAAATTTTATAGTTATATTATTAAAAAAATAGTAAATTAATGGGATTAAAAATAATAAAGTTTATCATTGGGATTAAATTGCAACTGTATGAAATTATATGTGTGGTATATGTAGAGTATATGTAAAGTGTATGAATTAAAAAATTATCAAGTTATATTTTTAAAATAACAACAAATTTTAGCAAATATATAATCTTAATTTCATATTTTGGTTATATGTATATTATATGCATACGTGAATAATGATAAAATGTGACATGTTGTTTTCTTCAATTGGAATCAAATTTGAAATAAAAATAAAAAAACTACAAAGTATATGTGAATTATATGTTAGTTATATATTATATAAGTTTTACATAATAATAATAATAATAATAATAATATTATTATTATTATTATTTATTATTAAAATGAATCACATAAATAAAAAAATTTTCAAATCTGAAGAACTTTAAACAAAGCAAAAATTCATACCAAAGTATAAAACCGATATAGATCTAAATCTATAACTACGAATGAAAATATGACTCATGATTCCATTATAACCATTCAATTTCAAAGTCAAACACCATAAAAAGTACAATTTTTTGCCCATCCACTTGCATTTCCATTTGCAATCTCCAAAACATATTGATACTTTTTTTTAACTTGTAGACCCATGCCTTGTAGTGAAATGATATCAATGGAGAAAAAACTGATTGTTTCTGAGTATTATTTGCATAATAGAAAAACAAAAAAATTTAAGAGTAAAAATTTAAAAATTGATAAGGTCGCTATTGGAATGAATGGTTTAACATCTTAGCGGATTACATAGAGAGTGGCAGAAAAATTTGAAATGATTATATCTCAAGGATTGAACATTGAGTGAGAAATTAAAAAAAATTGAAAAGAAGAAAAACAAGAAGAAGTGGATTTGAAGAAATTTAAAAAAAAAAATCTGCTAAAATCAGGTTTAATAAGACCAAAAATTAAGGGAGAGAAATTGGAAAGAGATCAAATGTACTGTAAAATAAGAAAAGAGTAGAGAGAGTGTGGACTAGCCAAATATGTAAATAAGTTTATCTTAATTTATTGTTTTTGGATTTAATGAAAGTACATATTATTTAAGTAATATTGTTCTAAAATATGTCATGTGGAGTAATTTTCTCTTATAAATATATCTGCTTAAAACTAGTCGTATCTAGGCTAGATTCACATGTATATAACTAGATTAATGTAAACATACTTTCATAATAGAGCCGTCATATAACTTGATCAAAAAATAAGTTTAGAGTATCATTTTGCTGTTAAACCAAATCAAATTTCTTTCAAGGCTACAATTGATATGAAATAAAAAGTATGTATATTTAATAATTAAAAGAGCAAATTACATAAAAAAAAGAATCTTAAACTTTCACTTTTCTATCAAAATAATCGTATTTTTTATTTTTAAATATTTATACTTTCAATTTTATATCAAATGTAATTTCGAGAAGAATTTAATTTGGTTTGACAGTAATGTGCCATTTCAAACTTTTTTTTTAATTTGGCACTGCTATATGTATTAATATGTAACTGTGTTATTTATTTTTTTTAAATTATATCACAGTTTTTTTGAAATAGCGTGACAGTAATTAAAAATTATATACATTAACACAGAACTAGATATTAAAGGATTTTAATTTTTTTGCATAAATATAAATATATATGTTTAAAACTATTTGTATGTTGGCCAGATCTATATAAACATGACTAGATCAATGCAGACGTATTTTTAGTATATAAACTGTCTATATAACTAGATCAAAAAATAGATTTGGAGTGTCACGTTACTACTAAACTTAACTAAATTCATCCCGGAGCTATCTTTGATATGAAATTGAAAGTATCTATATTTAATAGTTAAAAAATAAAAAATATAATTATTTTGAGACAAAAGTGAAAATTAGAATTTTTTTTATGCAAATTGCCCTAGTTAGAAAAAATTAATATAGAATAGGATTATTTGGACACAAAAGTAAAAATTTAGAGTTTTTTTATACAAATTACCCTAATTACAATCCTAGTTTCAAATAATTTTGGCAAGTAAAATTAAATTTGGAATGTAAATCTCATTCTTATTTGAAGATGAGGTACATTAAACATGCCCATAATAAAATATGTTTATCATAGTAGCAATCAATTATTTCTTTAAATGGGTAGAAAGTCGAGATTTTTTTAATAAACTGAAGATAAACAAAATGATAAAATTTACTAAAAGAAATATTATTAATTTGTAGATATAACATGCATGACCCATCATCAAATTAATTCTAAAAAGATGACAGAAGAGTTACAACATAAACGCAAAATTAAATATCATAAATTATATATTTATACACCAAAACTGCAAGCAAACACAAAGATACAATAGTAAAAGGCGCCAAAAACAATTGTAGAAAAATAGTGACAACATATAAGATTCCATTCACATTATTATGTGAATAAAATTATATAGAACCTCAACACAACAGTTAACAGTACATTTTAGGAGTTATCTTGCCTAGATTCGACTCATCATATATCAAACTAACTAATGAAAGAATATTATATAAATTATTTTTTTTGTGTGAAATTATGTCAACAAACTGAGACTAATTCTGTATGTATCGAGTAGGATACCAAAGGGCAATAAAATACTTCTACAAAAATTTTAAGGTAGCTACATATGTAGAGTTTGAACTCGAGATCTCTGATTAAACTGGAAAACTACCGTATCAACTCATTCATGGTCTCTTGAACAGAATTTCATATAAATTAAAATTATTTTACTTTACTTATATTGTATTCTCCAGTGTTTATAAATTTTTGAGTTATGGGTTTGAGTGCCCTTACCGGCACAAATACAAAAGAATTTCTACCATCTTCCCAAAAACAACAGGAAAAAAAAAAGTCATATATAGATATATCCAAGAAAAAAAATTTAAACCCAATTGAAAAGGCTTGTATCCTGTGAAAAAGATTGAGTTTATATTATCCCAAAAAAAAAAAACAAACAAATAAATAAATAAATAAAACGTAGCTGCTTGTGATCCACCAATTTTTTTTTTTTTCTTAATTTGCATTTTTTTCAAGGATGATTAATTTTCCATTGGATTTGGACGTGAGACATCAACTTCTCCATATATAAGGAACGAATTACACGGAGTGACCTTTTTTAAAAACTAGTTACCAATATATCTCTATTGAATTTCACTAACCAAAAGAGCAATTCTAAGTTATTTAATTTCCATTAATCCGTTTAGCTTCAAATTAACCAAACACTGTCAAATCCCGTTAATCTCGCTAGCCTCTCTTGTGCGACTTATCTCTGTAATTTTCTTTCCATATGTGAAATATTACTCATTTGTGTTAGGGTTTGCTTCTAGTTCTACTCCTAGAGTTTGCAGTTCTTTTTTTACTCGTCTTACATCATTTAGGGTTAACACTTTAAAGCGCTCTCCTTCTCCCACTTAAGTATTCGCTTTTCTATCCATGTTACTCTCTCTCTCTTTCGATGATTCGACTAATTGGGTTTATTTTTGTTTCTCAGTTGCTTGTTAGATTTGATTTTAGTGGAGTAAGATATCTTTTTCTTCACCCATTTTTGCACTGTTGTCCATTTGCCTAAACATTTAATTTTTTTTTTTTTTCTGGATCTGTGTTAATTCTTTTACTGGCCATTTAGTGAAACTTCTGCTATCTCATTTTATGCAGTTTTTTTTTTTTTTTTTGTTGATTTAAAATTCTTCATTTCTAAAACTATTATGAGCATTGCAAAAAAATCAGGTTTTGGTTTTCTCGGAAATTTTGATATATATATTTTTTATTTTCTTCAAATTTAGATCCTGCATATGTTAACTGGTGTTTTTGGGCAATGACTTTTGTTATTGGCTGATGTTTTTGGGATTAAAAATTTTGAAATTTTTAATTATGAATTATGTTTTGCTGAAATGAAATATGGGATTATGTAAGATTTCTAAAACTATTGATTGCGTTTTGTTGTAACATTTCAATTACTGCTTGGATTGTCCTTATATGCACAACCAGGAAATGTGGGAATTCAAATTGCCTTGTGATTTTCATCATGAAAGAAGATGGCACCACCTAATGGAACAATAGTCCTGATGTTTCGAGCAAGGTACAATTATTCTGTTGGGAGATCGGAAGTTCCTAGACAAGAAGCAAAAGAAGATCAAGAAATAGGAGTTTCTTTTAATGCTTGTCAATTTTATAGGTGGTATGTAACTAATACAAAAGTAGAATCATAAGGGAGAGAGTAGTGTATTCTCCAATTGATCTTCTCCAAATAAATTACATTTATGCAAGATTTAGTATCATATAATACAAATATAACTTGCATATAGTATGCATAGAATGTGGTCGGTATGACATAATAAAATTGCATTACAAGATGTGCAGAATTTAGTATTATATACTATAAATATAACCTATATATAACTTACAAATGCTGTAGCTAATATTTGGTAGTTAAAAATTTAATACAAGAATAGCATAATTCTTTGCTTTTTTTAAACTCACTCTATTGATATTTAAATACGTTATATCTTAAAAATATATTGTATTCCTCGTCATTGAATCAATACATAATTAAAATACATAATTATATTTATTTTTCATTGCATAATAAGTTACATTTGTGCATGATTTAATATCATATAATATGAATATAACATTCAAATAACATACAAACGGTGTCGCTACTATTTGGCAGTTACAAGAACTAACACATTTGTTTATTTTTCTTATACTCATTCCACAAATATTTAAATATGTATTTCCCAATATTGAATCAATACGTGATTAAAATATATTTTTATATTCATTTGGTATTACAAAATTTGGTTTCATCATTAAAAATAAAATAAATTTGTCTAGGATTTTGTATCATATAACATTGATATAAATTGCATATAATAAACATATAACTTGGTATGTGTGAACAAAAATTATCTATCATTAATATTAATTATGAATAATTTTTATGCATATATAATATGGAATGACAAATAAAAATATTTATGAGAGTTATTATTTTAAATAAATTTCACATAATTAATGCTCTTTTGATTTTAGAAATTTAAATCAATCCATATTTTAAATTAGGTAACTATAAATTATATTAAAAAAGTGCAAATAGATATTATAAGAAAATAAAACATTGAGATGGAAGAATGGGCTAGTTGTTATTATATTGGTAATTACACATAAAAAGATGGGGATCTGTGTAAAAAAACTCATATATAAAAGTAGACCTATGATTAGTTTTCGGTATAAATGTAAAACTAGTAGCAAATTTTGTTACTTTGTTATAAATTGATATCAAACTTTTAATTGTTGCACATTGGTACTAAAATTTTTACAAATATTGCAATTTGATATCCAAATCAAAATTCTAATAAAAAAAAGATGATTTGACATGTTAACTAGCTCACGTGTATGCTGACGTAGTTGACATGTCATTTTGTTTGATCTAAATACCAAATTACAATATTTTCTGAAAATTTTGATGCCAATTTATAATAAAATGACAAATTTTGGTATCATTTATACATTTATCCCATTAATTTTCCTTTCTTAGGATTTATGTTCAACTACGTATATATCCTCAGTCTTGAACGAAAAAATATTAGTCAATTAGTGTTTTATTCAAGAATATAACTTATAGCTTGTAGCTAATAGTTTTTAGCTCACATCAATTAGTCTCTAATCGGTATGAACTAAAAGTTTCTAAATTCAAGAAAAAAATGAAATGAAAGGTAAATAATTAAATTGAAATCTTATAAGATAAATATATGCCTTAAAAAACAAATTTTTAATTAAAAAAAATTGTATATACATAAAGGAGCATTTTAGCAGAAATCAAAAACTTGAAATTGATATCAAAAGATTTTATATTTGAATCCCATCAAGGGATTGTGTCTATATATTTTGAAAATAGTTAAATAATTACCTCTAATATATTATATAAGATGGTACATAGGGGTTTTTTCCTTAACCAGAAGTTTTAAATTCAATCACCGAATCTAAAGCATTTTTAAAATTTAAAAGGGTTCGCTAATGTCTTGTAGCTTGTAATTTGTAAGATATTATATGTTTGAAAAAAAAATATATAATTAAATAAATGAAGAAAAAAAAAAAGTTAAGGCTAGTAAGGCTAATGTTTTGAAGTATCATTAAATTAAGATTTTTTGAAAATGATGCATCATTTCCAAATTGGAAACGGCAAGCATATAGAGATAGTACATATATAGTATAACTTCATTAATTAAAATTTTATGTTCAAATCCTTGAACAATATTTTATCAGCTTGATGAACCAACATCATGATAAATATTCCAACTGGGAAAGATAAGTTACATAATCATGGTTGTAATACAGGGACCCACACTCTCATCCTTACACTGTGGAAGAAACCCTGACAAATAGTGATCAATAATGAATGGCTGAGATCAATCTGATTTAACATTAGTTTAACAATTAAAATGGATAGCTGTTAATAACTCCAGGGTCAAATTTAACATCCCCATCAACCTATGTTTTGCAAACAAGAAAAATGAATACTATAATAAACATTTGATGCAATCTATATATTAAAAATTCAAACTACAGTTCCAAACCACAGAAGTTATAGGTTACCCAATCAGAAACTTCTAAGTAAACAATTAGTTTGCTAATTTAAAGTTCCGTCAAGAGATTGCCATCAGGTCAAACTCTAAATTCTGAGCGGTCTCTCTCAGTTTTATCTAATATCCTCTCTTACTAGATCTCCAATATATATATTAAAGAAATTTAGTTGTTAGTTATATATGTAGAAAGAAAGAAGCAAGAATCTTTGAGATGAAGAGGAGAAGAGAAATGGAGAAAAGTTCAGAGGTAAAATCTGCCATTGAAGAGCTTTCCTTGATGATCCAACTGAAAAATACTGGTGATGGTCATCATCATCTTGATGCTGCTTATATACCCACTAGACAATTTTTGTATATCTGCAATTTGGTCATTCAAGTTCTTGGTCAGTTTCTTGATTTCTTACCTTTTTCTTTTCTTATCTCCATAATTTTCATTTAATTAGGATATGGCCTTGACTTTTTTGTTTTGTGTTTTTTCTTATGAAGATAAGATTGGTCCTACAATGGCAGTTTTAAGACAAGACATCAACCAGAATATTCAGGCAAGAAAAAGGAAAAATCCAATTTTCAATTTTCAATTATTATTATTATTATTATTATTATTATTATTATTATTATTATTATTATTATTATCAGTTTAGCATTTAATCTTCATAGTCTTGAGTTTCTTATCATGACAGAAACACCCCCATGGCATTTCAACAAATTAACTTTCTTGTCTTCATTGTTTTCTGAGACTATGGTCATTTCTGTCAATGTCATAAATTTGTCATTTTCTTTCATTATTAGAAGATTGGCTGTTTCTTGATTTTCCTCTTATGTCTAATTTCACAGAGATTAGAAATGCAATGTGATTCTGATCCTTGTCTGTATTCAAATATGGTTGAGATATTGAAGAAAGAGGCTGATGAAGGAATTGCAAGAACAGGAACCAGCTGCAGTAAGGCCATTGTTTGGCTAACCAGGTAAGCATATTAAGACATGGGTTCAGCTTAGTTTAGTGGGTCATTAACTATAATCTCAGTGAGTAACTAACTCAATAGTAATTGACTGCAGTAACTGCCCAAAAATTTTAATCTAAGTAAAAAGATAAAACTTGTCTGCTCCCCAGATCCCTGGATTTTGCAGTTGCTTTGTTGCAAAGATTAGTGAGAGATCCTGGTGAAGAAATGGTACAAGTTGTGGAAGATTCGTACAATATTACTTTGAAGCCATGGCACGGATGGATTTCATCTGCTGCTTTTAAAGTAACTACAATTTCCTTGTTACTTTAGTAACTAATCTTTTACCAAATCTTTAACTGAAATCCTGATGCTCTTTACAGGTGGGTCTGAAATTAGTTCCCGATACCAAAACTTTCATTAGTCTCCTTAAGCCAAAAGATGAAAACTTTGACAAACTTACCGCAGATATCGAAACCCTCATTGCACTACTTGTGCCTGTTCTGGAAGAGATTCACCCTATTCTGGTTAGCCCAATTTACATATATGATTATTGTCTTTCTGTTTCTCGATAGCCTTTGATCAGTTGTTTCTTTTTTTCAATTTTGCAGACGCTGTACAGGTTGGATAAGTTGAAGTCTACCTAACAAGAAAACACAGAAAGAAAGCAGAAACACTTGTATAAAGTTTCGTTTATACATAACTTCAACTTGTCTTCAACTTCATTTTCTTTTCATGTAAATATGAGTTCTGTGAATAACTCATCTGCTATATGGAAAGTTTCCTGTAACACAAACTGATGTTCTGCTTATCTAAAAATTCAGGGTATAAAAGCTGTTAACTAAATCTTCTGTCAGTAATCGTATTGGTGATCATGTTATTAAGAGGTCTAATGAAGTGAAAATCAAGAAAGGCAAACCCTGCACTCCTTCATGCTCGCCTGAGATCTTGTGAAATTTCCCGACATTTCTAGTGAAAAATCTTTGTTACTGCAACTTCCACCTGGACTTAAGAGGATCGATCCACCTGTATCGAGAAATGATTAAGAATATGTATAATCATTAAAATCATGAGACTGGAGAATCACAAAGAATTATGTAAAGATATGATTCTGACTACAGAACCATAAATGACAGGATATGCACACACTATATGCATAGCGTTTGATCAGAGAATTTACCTGGTGTCCTGTTGAATGTTTCCTGAGAAAGATTTGAACAAAGTGAATGCCCATATTGAGAAAGTATAGAAGTCTTGTTAGCAAAAGCTACAAAGATTGCATTGATTTTGTTTCAACATCCACACACCATCATATTCCCAAATCAACAAAATCTTATTTGAACCTAACAGGAGTAGTTTTGATCAAAATTACCGCATTAGCAGTAAGCTTGTTGTTCCAATAAAAAAACTCCTTTATCTGATATTCCTTCCTCGTCCTCTGCTGCAGGAAAATGGCAGTAGCATATCTGAGATAAGTATCTTTACCAATAGCAAAGAAAAGCCAAGTTCCTCCACAGACTAGTTCATCTATATATGCAGATGACTTAAAAAACCTTGTTGCCAGTCCTCCACAAGTTTCAGCAGTGGTGTTTCGCAATCGTAAACAACATTCTGCTGCTTAGATTAGCCTTCCTGAGTAATCATTTTCATCTTGGAATACTATTGATGCTGCTGATAATGCTGCAGTTATTTCTCGTGCTAGAACAGAAGCTGTGCCATCACAAGCTGAAACAGGCCCTGAATAGGTCATATCTTCAGGTTTTTGCCAGCAACTTATATCATTTTTCCCCTGTGCCATTGCCTGGACTCGCAGCCTAAGAGAAGATAGATTCACAAAAATTTCAATGAAGACCAATTATGCATCTATGATAAAGCAAAAATGATGGTTTTTCTTTTAACAGATATCTTGCCTGAGAATATAGAGTAAAGACTGGGGGAAGTCGAAGTTGGAGGAACGAAAAGCTGGAGCAAGTAATTAGTTCCCCACTTGATGGTGTCCTTGACATGATCAAGCTCACAAATATCAGCATATATGGTTGAAGAATGATTCAAAAATTAATATTTTATTTTATTGTTTCGAGTATGTTAGTCTCATATTTTATTGTAAGTAGTGGAATAGTGTGTCAGTTAGCTGTTAAATATTATTTATTAGCAACGGAACAGTGTGTGCAGTAGCAACATGTTTAAGCGAGATATTGTGCGTCAGGTAATAGTTAATATGCTTATATAAAACACTAAATCCTACTTTGTTACATGTACATAGAATTGGAGATTTCAATTCCATCAAGTTATATTATCTTCTTTTTCATTTTTCTCTAAATACTCATTACTCGATCATTGTCCAACTCAAGAGAGCAACAGTATAAGCTGTAGGGAAACTGAATTTCATATTACTGCCAGAATCACAAAAACC
This sequence comes from Balakata baccata, assembly GCA_949630135.1. NCBI lineage: Eukaryota > Viridiplantae > Streptophyta > Magnoliopsida > Malpighiales > Euphorbiaceae > Balakata > Balakata baccata. The sequence continues at coordinate 35,708 of CATIWF010113073.1, forward strand.
ACCCACAAGGCCACCGGGTATTGAATGCAATCCTGAATCTCCTCGGAATTTGAGATGACTGTTGCCTGGATAATTCCCAGCTGCAGAGAAACAAATATTATATGAAAAAGACAATATGTAAAAACAAAAATACAAGATAAAGAAAAGAAAAATTACATTTCTGAGCATCCAAGAACCTGTGTCAATGCTAGTCTGAGATTCTTTGAATTTCCATGGTGGTTATACTTATGCTTTGTGGTGGAGGAAATGAACTGACAGGACAGCAGCTAGGACAAGGAAAACTATGGCGAGTGAAATGCAAGAAACCGCCTGAAATAGTATTTATCAGTGATAACAAGTTGGAATCGAAGGATGTCTTAAAATAATTCTACATTATTATTATTATATTGCTAATTTTGAAACAGTAGATATTATATTTGCTATAAATCGGTCCCAAGCAATACTTCGTAAATATTTTTTTTTTTTAAAAGGTGACTTGGACCTGATTGGAGCTTTTATGGGCCGTAGGGAAAGTTAATGGGCCTTCCACGTTGAACTTGGGTAACAGAAAGATAATTTTACAAAAATACTAAAAATAAGTACTGGTTTTCATTTTTACTCCCCTTAATATTTTTTTTAATTTTATTAAAAATAGCTTTCTAAAATTACAAAATTACAAAACTACAACAATTTTAAAATTACTCTAAAATATATACAGACGGTATATTTTTGGTATATTTTAGAGATATCTTAAATCAATTTTTATAAAAAAACAACAAAAGAATAAGAACAATTAAATCATTAAAAAAAAAGAATATAATTCATTCAAAACTAAAAATATTGCAAAATCTCAAACAAACAATTTGATATATCTTTTCATAATACATTGGAGATATTTTGAGAATTCCTTAGAAATTTCTTAGGAATACTTTGGGTACATCTTGAAAGGAATTTTCCGGGAGAAATTCTTAAGAAATTTTCCGGGAGAAATTCTCTGGCAATATTTTAGGTATACCTTAGAAATACTTTGGTATACCTTTGGAAATTTCATAGAAATACCTCGGGTATACCTTGGAGATATTTTGAGAATTTCTTGAAAATTTCCTGAGAACATCTTAGTTATACATTGGAATATTTCGGTATACCTTTAGAAATTATATGAAAATATTTCGGGTATACCTTAGAAATACTTTTAAGATATCTTGGCGATTTTTATCAAAAAAAAACAAAAAAAATTAACAATACAGACAAACTCAAAAAAGTAAATAAACAAACTCAATAATTAATCATACATCCATAAACAAATGACGATTAAATGAGTAAATGACTCGGAAAAAAAAAAAGAAAAGATCGTGGGAGTTGAAGCAACAATCACCTCTTCAACTACGGATAACCCAAATTAATCTTTTTTTTCCCTTTTATCGATTTTGGGAAAGAAATTTAGGTGAGGGACTGAATTGAAAATAGCTGAAGAATCGTGTTAATTGGCAGGGATGAAAAGAATTCGATGAAAAGAAGAACAATCGGTAAATTTGAAAACCGTGAAAATTCCTCTAACAGAAAACCGCTGTTTGTCTTCTCTGCGAATTCTAGAACTATAGAAATACAAACTCCAAAGAAATTCCTTAAACTCTACGATTTATAAATATTTCCGAAGTTCTGAATCTATGAGAGATTTTACATAATCTTTTTTGATTCCTAACGCTCCAAGTCTCTGCATTAAACACCCAACAATTTTCAAATCTTTCTGGTGAGTTCCTATCTCTTTACTGATGCTTATTTTCCAAATCCATTTGACTTCTCTACCCGAATTTGTTTCTGGGTTTGTATGATTTTCCTCTATCAAGCTTTAATTTTTATCAGTTGATCGATCCAATTGGGGCTGCTTCTCTTTCTTTCAGTGAAAGTAGTTGAATCGTATAATTGAATTATAATATATGATCCCATTGCTCTATATCTTCAAATTCTCTTCTGGGTATATATTTAAATTGATTGAAGTTGCCTAGTCCTCTGTCTGAATTTGCATCTGGCTATGTTCATAATACCACTGCTTAAACTTTATAAATCCAAATTTTTTTCTGGATATGCTTGATTTTATCCAAAATCGCAGCTCTTAAGCTGGATTTTTCTTATCATGAACACTTATGCAAATAGTCCCAAATCTTTCAATGCATATCCAAGAGGCGAAATTGACTTAGAATCAGGAACCATCAAAAGGATACGGAAATCGAGAAACTCATCATTTCACCCTTTCAAAATGCTCAAATCTTTGGGTAATCGGGTCCAATACTACTACAAGATGCATCCACTTCTTGTACTCGTTATTTCCTTGTCTTTTGGGATCACTATTCTCATTTTTCTCTCTGTATTTGAGAGCCGGTATCGAGCAATGAATAATTACCCAAAAATGGTCATGGCTAAGGATGATTACCCCTTTTCTAAGCTTAAAAATCTTGTAATGGTTGCTGGGCACTCGGTGTATACCAGTAGTAGTTGTGGGAAAGTTGATAAGGAGGATTCTTGGTTTTTGGAATCTTATCAGAGGAATCCTGGTCAAGCTGCTACTTTTGTGACTCATATACAGGAGGGAGTTGATATCACCGCGAAGGATGATGGGGCCTTGCTTTTGTTTAGTGGTGGTGAGACTCGAAAAGATGCTGGCCCTCGTAGTGAAGCACAGAGTTATTGGACTGTTGCTGAATCAAAAAGATGGTTTGGTGAGTTCTTGTGATTCTCCTTGTTATGTTGTTTTTCTTTTACATTTTACTTTTAGCAGAAATGTATCATACACTTGGGTCCAACCTGCGCTTGACTATGTAAAAATGAGAGATAGGAAGCTGTTTAACAAAATGGTTATCATATTTGTTGCTTTCTGGGATTAATAACTTTTTTTTTTCTCAGAATACCTAAATACATTTATCAGTCAAATTTGCTGGTTTATAGTTTTGTTATTTGGCAATTATGCAACTCCATCTGTTGACACAGAAATGCCATCAATAAAATTCATTTCTTTTAATGGCCAGCTTTAAGCCAGAATCTTGTAGAGCAGTTTAAGAAACCAGTCTTTGAATTGGATCACTCCGGTGATTTTACTTCTTAATTGCCTTTCACGCCGAAATAGTAGTAGTTGTAGTAGTAGCAGTAGTACATTTTAGGCAATATAGGTTCCTGTTGGCCATGAAATTCTGTAAACCAAACATTAACTTTCATCTAGATGATGCATTAACTACCCAGAAAAATAGTTCGAAAAATTCACAGTTGACTTTACTACGTATGGTGCATTGTATTTGTGTACAAAAAGGCTCAAAAAACTCCTCGATCTTGATTTTTCTGCCTGTAAATTGTGTGATTGTTAGGCATTGAAGACAGCGTGAAATGGAGGGCGTTGACAGAAGAACATGCTAGAGATAGCTTTGAGAATCTTCTTTTTAGTGTATGCAGGTTCCGGGAGCTTACTGGCACATATCCTCAAAATATAACTGTGAGTCTGTTGTTTAAAAAAGTTTATGTTTGCAGATGTTGCTTGTATTACAAGATAAACTACTAAAGAAGAATTCATCTTTGGCCTACAAACAATGAATCAACCCAAAGAGCTATAGCACCCATAGGAAAGACTGGGATCTTTGCCTTGATTCCTAGTTTTTATATGAACAATGAATATTTCCTTTACATTACTCTCGCACAAAGGAAGGGGAAAAATTAATACAGCTGCTTGATTCTTGTGATGTTAAAATTTGGTGCTAGGTTGTAAGTTATGATTTCAAGGAGGAGAGATTTTCACGCTTGCATCGCTCTGCAATTGGCTTTCCGGTGTCAAGATTCTTTTTCTCCGGCACCCCAGCTTCACTGACTTCCAAAGAAGCAGCTTTGAAAGGTGAGGCATTGGTGAGGGCTCAGTTTCAAGAAGATCCATATGGATGTCGAGGTACACTTTGGCGTAAAAAACTCGGGCGTGATCCCTTTCATCGATCAATTCCATACCCTAATGGTTGCCCTGAAATTGAAGGTTTATTCAGATATTGTGGAGAAGCACCTTACCCAGGTTCCCTTCCTTGGGCATAGCATAGCAGTATGAACCAAAAGCTGTTGCTTTAATCCATGGTATAGGTGTAGGACAAACCAAATCTTATGAAGACATGCTTGACTTGATAATGTTTTCTTTTGTTACATAATAAAAAATCACTTCATTATCATGCTAATAGTATTTCCCTCCAACAGTACTACAAAGATCTTTTTTTGTTATGTGCAGTAGGAAGTTCTTAATTTAACAGCTGGCATTTATAGTGAGACACATATGGCAGTGGGGTTGAGCCTATGGCATCCTACTTAAACATTTTATGATATAAATTTTACTCATCTTGTTTGAATTCTGGGTGGAAGATAAACAAGAATATATATATATATATATATATATATGATGCACATGATGTAACAGCTAGTTTTGTTATCCAGTTATGTTTTTGTTGGAGAATCGTGCCACATATGCTAGTTGCTAAGTATTAGATTACAAATGGCTCGGAGTGCATGAGGTCAGAGTTCAAGCAGTAACAGCACACTAACCCCTACTAAGATCATACACAGCCACGGTGAGTTTTGGAAATTTTTTTTTGACAAACTTTGAAGATTTGGTCATTATTTGCAAGCATGAAAAATCGGAAGAGTAGTTAGCATTAGCTGTTTTTTGATTTAACGACCCATGAAAGATGAAATTTCTTCGTTAGTTCTTTCTCTATAAATTATTGAAGTTGAATTGACTAAAAAAAAATCAGATCAAGGAAATGCTCTTAAGCTAGCCAAAATTATTTTACATGTCATTGTCAAAACTTTGATGGTTGATTGGTCTATTCGTCTTGTTTGAAAAAACATATAACTGGAGTAGAATTTTTTACCATTGACTAAAGTTAATTTTCAATTCTTTTAAAATCGAGAAGAACAAATTATGATGCACAAAAATAAATTGGAAAAGAAGATCAGCCCAGTACACCAAAATTCATCACAAAAGGGCATCTTATTCTAAAATAGACACAAATACTCCGTATGTGCCTATCTAGGAAAGCATTATTCATCCATTCATGTGGAACTATAATTGCAGAGTGCAGTATCTTAAACTACCCTGTGCCCTTCAAGAAAGGGCAAGCAGATGCTGAAGCTGCATCAATGGTTGAACCATCCTTGCTTCCACCCTTCAGAAGACCACCAAGCAATTCTCCACCATTCAAAAATATCTCTACCTTCACAATTTTCATGTTCTCATCCACCTGTTTTTCTCAAAACAAACCACATTCGCTTCATCATACAAGCAAAAAAAGGGAAAACATAACAGTAAAAAGAAATGCAGGTACCTCAAAAATAAACATGCCAAAGATTTCCACCAATTCTCCAGTTGGGGCATAGCCCTTGAAAGGACCTTCCATATAACCCCAATGTCTAAACTTGTACAAAATCACTGGTGGTCCTGAATAAACTTGGAGAACTTCCAATGCAAATCCTCTGGGGAAAGCTGTTGCAAAAGCTACATGAGCTGTGTCCACAGTTTCCTTATCAGGATCATAGGCCCTGAACTTCGGTGGCAATGAAGTCTGCATAAAAGTGTTGTACCCTCCACCAAGCTTCCTCTTTTCTTCCAAAGTTACAGGCTTTCTTCCTGCAGCAGTTATGCATTCATTAATCCCACACACAAAACTCAAAAATTATACACCTTTCTAGACTCTATTGATTGTAATCTGAATTGGGTTTTACCATTTAGGCTAAAAGTATACTTCTTTGGATCAATTGACTTGTAATCATCAAAGCAGACCTTGTGGAACACTTCCATTTCCCATGTTTTCACCAGGTTCTGCACTTTCTCTTCTAGTGAACCCGCAGGCCATACCTTGTATTTCAATTTTCAAACACTTAATCGATTAGCACCGTTGTAGAACTCAGAACAGAATAGAATTATATAGAGACACAGATACCTTAGTTCTGCCTTCCTCAAAGAGTTTGTTAACGGTATCATAATTTGGAGGGCCACCAAATCTCCATTGGGTGTTCTTCTCTCCTTCTCCATGCAAGAATGATCTATATTTATCTCCCTCAACAGCTGAAGCTGCCATATTGATCTTAGTTTTGTATTTGTTCAATCTGAATTTTTCTTGCTGCACAAGGGCCTTTATTTATAGGCAAAAAATTGTAGCTAATCCATTGAACTTGGATCATAACTTTGGTCATTATATAATTTGATAAGTTAGCATTTGCAAACATTAATATATTAGGTCATATATGATTCGCCCATCAAATCACTGCCAGTCTTTATAGTAATCCGCTACTTGTCTTATGCAACTCTCTTATTTGACTAGTAGTCTAGTATGGTTCAAAAAAATTTTGTTCGTATTAGTAGACAATTGATTGTTAATTTCAATTTAAATTTCTTTTACCAAATTGGTTAGAGATTCCACTCCTATTTTGAACTCTTTGATGTGTAATGCTTATTCTTATTAACTGATGGATTCTTTCATTGAAAAAAAAAATTTACTAGGAAGGATGACCTAAAATTTCATGGTGAGAATAATACTTTTTCCGTTTCACTGAGATTATCTATTTTAAAGAAAAATTTTGTTTCAAATATTTGTCCATTTTTTATAAAAAGTAATATAACTTTTCAATTCTTTTTCCAACTACCCCCTTATTTAATATTTCATAATTTTTTAACTCTATTAATTTTACACTTTTTAAAAGAGTATAATGGTCTATTACTTAAATTATTATTATTTTTTTTTTTCAATTCTAGTGCAACACCACAAATGAACAATCTTCGAGACCAAGAGAGTATATCACTATCAAAATTGCTCAATATATATTTGCTTTATCCATATGGACTCAATTTCAATAGCAGAGCCATATACAATTAAAAATGGACAATTGTTCTGTTCTAATTTTTTAAAATAGATGTAATAGTATACAAATTTCTACTATTTTTAATATTTATTCTCCTAAAAAAATTTATTTACCCCCTAATTCAAAGATTTCTTCCAAAAAAAAAATAAGTTTGCCCTCAACTCTTAGAACCTTGCTCTAGCGTTGCTCAATTTCCTATTAATTTGTCTCAAATTTTGGATTTTTTTAAATATAATTAATTTTTTTATTGCAACTTTATTCGTTGTGTTTTATGGACAAGTGAACTATTACTTATCCGTTTATAAAATATTAAGAAAAATGAATAATTTAATCATATAAGTTCAATTTTTTAGTTTTTATAAGAACAAAGTCAACTTTTCAAAATAGAATTAGGTTTTGTTTGGTCCTGCATTAAGAAAAAAACGTTTTCCAAAATTTCTTTTTTTATTTTTCACTTTTTTGAAATTTTGAAAACTAATTTTTAGTAGAAACAAGTAAATATATATTTTTTCCAAAAACATATTTGAAAAACCAGTTTATAAAAAATTAAAAAAATCAGTTAATTAAATAAAAAAATTCAAAACCTACTTTTAGAACTCTCAAGCAATCCAAACATCTCCTTAATTTTTTAAATGCGGTTCTAAATTTCGGATGTAAACTTCAAAGTTAGTCCAAATGAGTATTGAGTGGATGCTTTTGATATTAAAAAATATATATATATATTATTGAGTGGATGCTTAAAGTTCATCTAAACTAATATTCTTGTTGAAGATTGAAAACCAACCACAAGCAAATGTATAAACTATTGATTTTTGAGTCCAAAACGTTTTACTGATAGAATTTTTATGAATTTTATTATAGAATTAGTCCAACTCCAAACTAGCCATCAACTAATCCTATTATAATAAACTAATTAATGCTATCATTTAGGTATATAGTTGATTAAAAATTATTAAAAAATTAAACAATTTAAGAGCAAAATTACATCCCACTCTCTAACATAATAATGCAAGTATGGAAATAAATTGATTTTTTCGTACTATAATCCATCTAGAAGTTGGCACTTAATAAGAAATAATATAATATGTTAATTTTATAAAATAAAAAAAATAATACTCAGGTTCTTTTTTTCAAAAAAAAATTATAGATTTCTTTTAGATATTATTTATTTATTATGTTTTGCTACTAAAATACTTATTTTTATTTCATAATCAATGTAAAAAAATAAAAATAAATCTATTTTGAGGAGGAAAGGAATATAAAACCTGAACCTATTGCTGGAGTTTGCCATACATGATGAACTAAAGATAATCACTGGAAACTTTAGGCAAGATGGTGTGTTCTGGTGGAGGATTTGCAAGAGTTTATAAAGGATTCACCACAGACAGGACTGAGATTTTATGAAAGCCTTGATTGTGTCCTTAACTATATTGCTTTCAAGCCTTATTGCACAAGACATCAACATATCTCTTCCATTCCCAGTAGACAGCCCCGGCACTGTTATATATCGATTGATATTCAGATAACAATCCCTTAGCTTGGTTAAGACAAACAATCAGACTGCAGTAATGCAGCACCCAGATGGGCTTCCACTAGTGGCTCCTTCTCCGCCGCCTTTCTTGGCTGGGATTAGAGCTAAATATATAAAACATCAGAAAATATGGAGGAAAGAAAAAAACAACGAGGCTAACGGCAACGTGGTAAGATACCATACAATACAAATTATATAGACCAAAAAAGTGCAATTGGTGAGCAACATAATGCCATTTTATTTGTCAATCTCAAACGTCTGAGAAGAATTTAATTTAGCAGGATGATGACAAGTTAGGACGGTATAACAGATGCGCTTAAAAATTCCTATTTCGAGCTTTTCCTTGCTTTCTTTGCTATGGAAAACCACTAAATGAAAGAAAATGCACAGATGAGTAACTCTTCTTGTCCATTTGATGATTATTTAATAATTTGCTTCCCTGCAAAGAATTGTTCCATAATTATAACAGCCTGCTTATCCTTAAATTCTTTCTTATTAGTTACTCCTTTACAACTTAAATTTGATGTTTTAGGAATAATTAGCAAATAACATTTCAAAACATTTTAAGGGATTCAATAAGCATAATAACGACAAACCATGCTTGACCGATCAGAAAAAAAAAAGAAGCACAGATAGAAGAAGTAGCTGTTGCCCTTTTATGAAGCAATTCATTGAACAATTGGCATGGTATATATAATGTGTGCCTTTTAGGTTTTTACTGAAAGCTTACAGATATAATTATGTTTAACCCATATTGAACTTATGCTTAATGGTCAATATGAGGATAGGTGTAAAATGAAAAAATTGGTTAATATGAGGAAAAAGGAATTTAAAAACTAACCATGGTGCCAGGAGCTGGCTGGTGAAGCTCTTCCTCTGGGATGATAACAGGCCACTTCTCACCGGCTTCACGGAACATTTGCTCGGTCTCGAGGAGCTGACCCTTCTCCAAAATCATGTCCCTTATGGTTTGAGCAGAAACAGTAGTACCGTCAAAAACTTCCTCAAATCCATTGACAAAATTCACAGTGATTTGTGGTGGATGGTCATCAGTTCGCCCTTCTCCAAAATCATGTTCCTTATGGTTTGAGCAGAAACAGTAGTACCGTCAAAAACTTCCTCAACTCCATTGACAAAATTCACAGTGATTTGTGGTGGATGGTCATCAGTTCGGCGCTTGACCACCATCTGGCAAGAGGGATTTGATTCCTTGGCCTTGGCAGCATTGCATTGTGCTAAAAACTCCATGCAATAGGCTATGCGTGGATCCAGCGCATTGAATTCAATGCGGACTTTTGATCAGAACTTCAACATCCTCTTTGCTCTATGTTGCTCACCAATTCCCTTTAAAAATCAACTAGAAAATTCACGGAGTTTAGTTTGAGGAATATTATAAACAAAACCACCAGGCTAGTCAAATAAAAGTGCTTTACTTATTCCCAAATCCTTTCAAATTCGAAGATAGCATTGGTACATCCATGCACACAGACTCAAAGTTGTAACTTAGAACAATATAACCACATCAAAAGCAAACTTCCATTCTGGCAACCTATATCAAAATAAAAATACCCAACCACCTAATCAAAATATTTTGTATTGGTTAATAGTTATGACTCGTCTATTAGCTAAAATGAAGCAATGCTGATAAAAATCTACATATAGTAGCTTAAAGAGAAAACATGAAAGGCTAGTCATATTGGGAAAAACAACCAATAAACACGTAAAAATAAAAATTCAAGCTAAAGAAAATAAGGGAAGACAAAATTTACATGGTTTGGCCTTGATTGCCTACGTCCACGGAAAGTAACAAATTATTCACTATATGAGAAAATAAAAAATTATTACAATACAATAAAATTGTATCTTTCTTGAATTGATCAAACTCAAACCCATAATTTATTGTATTTCCTCTCACATAAACTAGAAAAATAACTTTTACCTCTCTAGAACTCCTAGAGAAAATTTCCAAAACTCCCAAAAGTGTTTCCCGAATCCCAAGAATACCCAAGCAAAAACTCAAATTTGCAAATTCCCAAATTATTCTTGTATTTGCTCTCTTTGCTTTATTGCTTTAAAAGCTATGATTTTGCCAATATTTATAGGCTCTAAACTTGCCAAGTAAGAATATGAATACTTGTCCAATTTGGAATATCTTTACTAATCCAAGTCTAAGACTTATTCAAATCTAAGTCTAACTTGGATTTTCACAATTTAAAAATCAATCATAACAATTCCACCTTTATTTTTGAATTGCAATAACATTATTGGCCTAAATTCCTCAACTACACATACCTGAATCAAAACTTGGTCTTGCACCCTGATTCTAAATACCGCCAATATACCATGTGTAGTTGAAACCAGTCGATGGCACTACTCGACTCCGGAAAGAGACCTCAATCTCTCCATCTGATCACCAGCAGGTTTCACCCATTTAAAAATCATCTTCACATTGGAAACCATTCATGCATGCAACCCGTTTCCAACCAGTATTTGAGGTTTTCATTGTACTACCAATTAGATGGTATACTCTTCGATACACCTTTCCTTTCATCAGGATCACACAACCTTTAATAATTCGATACAACTTTCCTTTCATCAGGACCACACAACCTTTAATAACCCTTAGAATTCCACTTTTAGCATTGTAACTAAAGCCCTTGGAATCTAACACACTCAGAGAAATTAAATTATTGCACATCTTTAGAACGTATGCCACGTCCTCCAAAGTCATCACCACTCCATTATACATTTTGATTTTCACACTACCAACATCCATGACTTTTACCTTAGAATTATTACTCAATTTTAAGCTACTAGTTAACTCTTCTTGGAGTGTATCAAAATAATCATTCCTGGAGCAAATATGAAAAACACAACAAGAATCTAAAAGCCAACCATCACAGGAAGATGCATCGTTCCCTTGGGTGATTACATGGGCATCTTCATCATCCCAAGAAAGAGAAACTAAATTATTCTCTTCATCCTCTTTTTTGCCCTTCCGACAATCCTTTTTGTAATGTTCATACTCTTTGTATCTGAAGCATTGAATATTATCCAATTTATTGACTTTGGATCTAGACCTGCCTTACTTAGACCCTCCCTTGTCATTAGCTCGCCCTCTCTAATTCATACCTTGAGAAACTAATACATCACCATCTCTATCCTCACTTTTGGCTTTCCTTCGAGTTTCAAGAGATACCAATTGCGCTCAAACAAAATCCATAGTCACATAATCTTTTCCCACAATTAACGAATCAATAAAATTCTCATAAGAGTTGGGGAGTGAGGAAAGAAGCATTAGTGCCTTATCTTCTTCCTCAATCTTAACATCAATTTTCTTTAATTGATCTAAGATTCCATTGAATTCATTCATATACTCCACCGGATTTCCGCCTTCCACCATCTGTAGCTTATATAACTTTCGCTTTAGATGCAATTTATTGGTCAAACTTTTAGCCAAATAAATTTTTTCCAGTTTGTCCCAAATCACCACTGCAGAATTCTCCTCAATAACATTATTGATAATGTTATCACCGATGCAAAAATGTATCGTACTAACACACATTTCCTTAAGCTCTTCCAAATCTTCATTGCTCATCTTTTCCTGCTTTCATTTCTTCTTTTCCTTCAACGCTTTTGTTAGGCCTTGTTGAACTAAGAGATCTTTCACCCTTCTTTGCCAAAAAGTGAAACTGCTTTTTCCATCATATTTCTCTACTTTAAAAAGTGATGATGAATTACCCGACATGCTTGTTGAATATTAATCAAAACCAGCTCTGATACCACTTGTTGGGAAAAACAACCAATAAGTACGTCAAAATAAAAATTCAAGCCAAAAAAAAAAACGAAGACAAAATTCACTTAGTTCGGCCTTGATTGCTTATATCCACAGAAAGTAACCAATTTTTCACTATATGAGAAAATAAATAATTATTACAATACAATATAATTATATCTCCTTTGAGTTTATCAAACCAAAATCCACAATTTATTGTATTTCCCCTCTCACATAAACTGGAAGAATAACTCTCACCTCTCTAGAACTCTTAGAGAAAATTTCTAAAACTCCCAAAGTTGTTTCCCGAAACCCAAAAATACCCAAGCAAAAACTCAAACTTGCAAATCCCTAAGTTACTCTTGTATTTGCTCTCTTTGTTTCATTGCTTTAAAAGCTTTGATCTTGCCAATATTTATAGGCTCTAAACTTGCCAAGCAAGAATATATCTTTCCTAATCCAAGTCTAAGTCTTTTCCTAATCCAAGTTTAAGACTTATTCAAATCCAAGCCACAATTTAAAAATCAATCCTAACAAGGCACAATGACATAGAAGAGCCCTTGACAGATACAAGAAAAAATCTCCATGAAACACTCATGGAAAGCTTAAACATGAATACTAACATTAACTGAAAGGATGGCACAATAATTCGCATGACGACAAACAAGAAACTTTCCTGCCTAACGAAAGCAAAGTTCTAAACCTCCCACTCACACAACCTAACACTGAAGTAATTGATACAACTAGCTAATTGCGTATTCAGACAGCAGCTATAAAATTAAAAGAAAAAGCAGAAAAGAAACACACAGAAACGCCTAAAGATTTGAGATTGTGATTTATAAATTTGGAAAAAAAAAAGTAAAAATTGAGAGAAAATTATGAAAAATAAAAGGAATCGCACCTTGCTTGGAGAAGCAAGCAAGAATCGGCAGCTCCAGCGATACAACGAAGCTGCTGTGAGCCAGTGACTGGTATTTGCCATTTGAACTCCAAATTCCGACGTGACATTGGGCTGAACTGGGCCTGAGATTATTGGGGAGTGTGTTGTATAAAGTTCCATTTAGTATAACGCTTTTTGTAAAAGAATTTTATATTTTTAATTTTTTTAAATTTTAAAAACAAGCAGATATATAAATACTTTTTTAAAAAATAAATTAAAAAACAATTTTTAAAAAATTAAAAAAAATTTATTCGATTAAAACAAAATTTTCAAAACACATTTTTAAAACACTTAATAACACTACAATCCAACTTTATATTTATAAATTTCTAAAATTGCCTACTTTTCTTTTTTTTTTTTTCTAACAGAAGAATATACATTTTTTATATGATTTCATTTAAATTGAGAAAGTCAGTTATTTTTTTTGAAAACATTTATTAAATTAATTTTGCAAGTTAAATTAAGATTTCAGATGGCTGTGTGATTTTTTTTACTTTTCCTGTTTCAGAGAAAGGAAAAAGTATTTCACGTCACCGCTGGCAAACCAAAACCATACTCGTTAATTGACTGATCGCTCGGTCCCATGGCCATAGAAATTTTTTTTCTTTGCACTTTCTTGTATGGCATCATAATTTCCACAATTTCACCATACAATCCATACTTATTTTTAATTTGAATGAACGTTAAAATAGTCTCATCAATTCCTTTTTATTATGAGTATCGTAAATAGTCTCACCAATTCCTTTTTATTATGAGTATCGTAATATATATATATATTATATGGAATTGGAGAACCAACAAAATTACTAAAAAAACCAATCTAATTATATTAGTTAATTATATTAATTTTATCACTTAATAATTTAATTTATTAATAAATAATATTAATAATTCAAATTCTTATGTTATATATATATATATATAATATTAAAAAGAAAATCAAAAAGAAAAAAATTATTATGAGATAATTAATATCATTAGTAACATTAAATGTGTTTTACTCAAAAAAAAACTCATAAATTAAATTATTTTTTTATGTTCAATAGTTTAGTTGTATCATTGTACTATCTATATATACTATATACAATTTGGTGTATATAATTAACAATTATATTAGTATTTAAATCCCACTAGTTTCTTATTGACATGCCCTTGAGTGTGATCATTAAATATTAGACTCATTATTAATTATTATTTAGTTTTTATATAAAATAAAAGTAATAAATACTTTATATTCATTTTACCCGTTCCATAAATTAGTAATTTGTTTATTATTAAAAATTATATATAAAATAAAAATAATAAATACTTTACAGTTTTTCATTAATATGCATCTCATGTGATTATTAAATATTTGACTTATATTATCTCATATAAAAATTACTAATTTATCAATTATTAAGAGTCGTATATAAATTAGAAATAATAATAACTTTTACCATTTATCTGTCCCCTAAATGTTTAATTTATCTATTATTAAGAATCATATATAAAATAAAAATAATAAGTATTTTACGTTCATTCTTATCATTAATTACTATTTAATTTTTATATATTTTTAATTTTTTATTAATTTATTTATTTTTTATTTGAAATGTTAATGCCACTAATATTTGAAATGAGAGCATATATTTATCTAAAAATTAATAATTAATATATTACGTTTTGTATTTTAACTAACAATATTTTATTTATGGTGAATTATATAATAGAAAAATTATTTTTTGTCATATGTAATTTGATAAAATTAACTATATTAATTAATACAATCAGATTGACTTTTTAGTAAATTAGTCTGTCGACCATCTTATTTCCACTTTTTATATAATATATAATATGTTATAATGATATAACTTAATTAATAATTAAAAGTAACTAAATTAATTTGAAAGACATTACTACTACTACAACTATTATTATTATTATTAGTATCTATTAAACAATGTGTGATAAATGATAGTAAAATACTTATTATTTTTGTTTCATATATGATTGTTAATAATGAATAAACTAATAATTTATTATAATATAAAATAAATATGTACTCTTATAATTCACTATAAATAAAATGTTATAATAAAAAAATAAATTAATAAAAAAAATTATATAAAAAACTAAATAGTAATTAATAGTGAGTGTAAAATTTGATAATCATGTAATTTTATAAATATATATATCTAATATTAAAAAATATTTTATAAGAAAAAATTAATAAAATAAGGTAAAAGGAAAGATAATTTGATATAATTTTTTTTATATATAATATACTATAAAAATTAAATATATTTAATAACTATTAATATTTAAATTAAATATAATTTAATTATATAATAATTAATTAAATTAAATAATTATTATAAAAAATTAAACAATAATTTATAAAAAATACAATACACGTAAATAAAAATTTAATTTTTAAAAATAGAATAATTGTTGATGAAACCCATTGAAAAAGGATTTCCTTTCATCAATCCTTTTCTTTCTTTCTTTTTTCTCTCAATTAGAATTAAAAAGAAGGGGTAAAAATTACCAAGACTGTGAAGCTTAATTCTTTGTCTGGATCCATGGAAATGAGAGAACATAAATGTCCATTAGAGTATTTAGTTAGTTCAGCTTTCAACCGTCCAACAACTCGAAAAGATGAATCAAAGGGAAAAGAAAAAAGAAAAAGATAGTAAAAAGGAAGGAACCATCAGAAACCATAAGTAATCCCCAGAAGCAATTGCTATACGGTCCGCATCATGGTTCGGGTCCTCTATTCAAGACCCGCATCACTTGGTTCCTTTTTTCCTTTTTCAATATCCTAAACCCTAAAATCGATAAACAACTAAGACACAAGAAGAAGAAGAGGGCTCAGAATGTGTATGGGTATGAGAGATTTATCAGCACAAACAATATCAGAGTGGTGCATGACTTTCTCCTATCTATTCATCACTGCCCCAATCCCTAATTTCTTTCTACACAAACAAAACGCTGACTCTAACCACACAGAGCAGATACAAGAAGCCGCCGTAAAAACAATCCGATTGGAATTCTGGACTGAATCAATTTCGATGCCCGCGGTCCGTGTTCTTATACTAATTACAGCGTAAAAAACCCTAGTATGGTTCATTTGACTATTTTATCCTCACATTGTTTTTTGTATTCCGCCGCTTTTTCATTTGCGTTTTTCCTGACCGAGGCCTCTTTTGGTTTGGGTTGTCAAGCCCAATTTTCTGTCATCTGATATTCCATTCACAAAATTTCACTAAACTCCTATATTATTTAGGAAAGGCTAAATTATTAACAATAATAACAATAATAATATATTTTCAATTTTTTAAATTAAATAAATAAATTTTTGATATTTTATTAATTTAGATATTTCATCCAATTTAATAAAAAAAAACCAATATTACTATTGAAATATTAGCAGACAAAATTGTCTGTAAAAAATTACAAGTCAATCATTTATTCAGAAAAAATATTATCACCACAAAATTTCAGACAAATCAATAATTTTTTCCACTAAATTAACAAAAATATCTAAATTAATAAAATATTAAAAATTATTTATTTAATTAAAAAAGTTAAAAATATAAATTATTTTTTATACAACATAAAAATTCAGACTTTTTTTTTTTTTCCGATTTAGCCTTTTTAAAAATTTCCCAATTCCATTCTTGTCCAGCTTTTTCGTGCTTTATCACTTTCTCGATTTAAGAAAACATTATTCAATTTCTCAAAAAAAAAAAATCAATAAACTACTAAAAAATTATACTCAGTACTTATATATAAGCACTAATGAAATTTCTATTAATTAATTTTCTAAATTTTTTTCATTCAGGATGATCTTGCAGTAATTAATCATTGAGAGACATACCAATGGTAATGAACCCAAACTCCACACAACTTTTCAGGTTACAATGGGAGTTTTCAAATATCTAGTTAAATGTAACAAAAACTAAACTCACTGTACAATTTCGATGAGCTTCCACCAGTGATAGCATCAGTAGTATCTCTCTCTGTACATTTTCTCAATTAGAAAATATCAAGGTTTAGTGTCTCTAGCTCTTCACCCTTCAAACATAGCATTATGGGTTGACTTGGTAGGCCGACAATTCTAGAACGGTACAGTCTCACCAAGAATGTTGCTCAAGGGGCCAAGGGCCATGTGAACCCAACATGCCATTTGAATTGCTATTCTCACATTCATGCCATACATAGGTTTTGACATTATCTGCTGGTTCTTACCTTTGATTTGTAGGTCTCTTGCTATCAGACAAACCGCCGACACTACCCTCGAGAAGGTTGTCCCGAGCATCAGAAAATTCCCCCCAAACACTAATGTTGTTGGAAATAAATGTGTCTATCGAATTAAAAAAAAAAAAAAATTCAGATGGCACTATTGCTCGTTGGAAAGCGAGACTTGTAGCAAACAGATTCAATCAAAAAGAGGGAGTCGATTATCATGATACTTTCAGTCCGGTCATCAAGGCCACCTCCATTCGCATAATATTAAGCCTTGGAGTACATTTTGGCTAGCAAATGTGCCGACTTGATGTCTCTAATGCTTTCCTACATGGCACCACTGAAGAGGATATTTATATGACCCAACTTGTTGGCTTTGTTGATAAAACTAATCCTCATTTTGTTTGTAAGTTGAACAGGTCCCTTTACGGACTCAAGCAGGCCCCTTAGAGCTCGGTTCAAACGGCTGTCTCAATTTCTTCTTTCAAATGGTTTTAAACATTCACAAGCTGACACCTCTTTATTCTATTGCATCAAGGATGCTCACAAAATATTTGTGCTTGTTTATGTTGATGACCTTGTAGTTACAGGCACATCTCCTACTCTCATTAATGCTATAATTTACCAATTGCAAGCAAATTTCCCAGTGAAGGATCTCGGCCCATTACACTTTTTCTTGGGAATTGAGATCATCTCAACAGATCGTGGCATCTTACTTTGCCAAAGGAAATATGTGCAAGATTTGTTAAACAAAGTCAATGGAAGGGGCTAAACTAGTGACAACACTAATGGTCGTGACATATGTTCTTACTGAATCTATGGGCACTCATTTGGACAATGAGGATCTGTATAGGCGAGTAGTTGGAGCTTTGCAATATATAACTCTTACCGTGCCGAATATAGCATTTCCAGTCAACAAACTTTGTCAGTTCATGCATTGTTCCACTGATGCTCACTGGCAAGCAATGAACGTCTCCTGCGATATTTGAAACACACGATTCAATATGGTCTTCATTTGGTTCCTTCAGCTTCACTACAGCTCTATTACTTTGTCGACAGTGATCGGGGCGAATATCCGGGTGATCGTCATTCCACTAGTGGCTTTGGCATTTATCTTGGCAAAAATTTGATTTCTTGGCAATCTCGAAAACAACTAACAATTGGAAGGTCCTCGACTGAAAGGGAGCATAAAGCTTTAGCAAATGCTTCTGTAGAAGCTCTTTGGATCACTTACTCTCTAAAATTGGTTTTCAGTTGCCTGGCCCTATTCAACTATGGTGTGATAATATTGGAGTTGTATATCTTACATCTAATCCTATTTTTCATGTAAGAACAATACACAGAGAGTTGGATTATCATTTTATACGCGAACGAGTTGCAAACAAGGAAATACAAGTCAAATTCCTATCTTCAAAGGATCAGATTGCTGATTTTTTTACCAAACCATTGCCTTCTGCCGCTTTCTTGACTTCCGTCGATTACTCAGTATTCAATCGGCTGCGACTATGGTTTGAGGGGGGGTGCTGGAGTATAGAACTCTCTTCGGCTACAACTTTGTAAATATTATCTTCAAGTTGGTTTTTCCCTGCATTGTTCTTTTCTCTTCCTTATCATACTGTTACTCTATGTATGTATTTATAGCCATGTACATCACATTATTATACAATTAATTCTAGAAATCATTACACACTCCAATAATATTTTTCATCTTACTTCCTATTTTAATTTTTTATTAATAAAATTATTTTTTAAAAAATAAAGAGAAAAAGTAAGAGATAAAAAAAAAAAGACAAATAGCAAAATATTATTTAAAAGCTTTCAGAAAAATATAAATTTTTAAAAATAAAATAAATAAGAAAAAATATAGAATAATTGTTACAAAATAAAAAAAACTCTTTAAATTTATGTGAAAAGTGAAATAAGAACTCTGTCGAAATATTCTCAATTTCTAAATATAAATGAAGAAGAAAATAAAGAAATTATTGAAAACTCTAACGTGAGTAAGTCAGAAGGGCTGTTTGTCTTCGTTAGCATTAGGGGTTGGCGATAATGTTGATATGTGTGGAGGTGATGAGGGAGTTAGGTGACGGGCTGTGAATTTAGGATAAAAGATTATTTATTTTAATTTATTTATTTATTAGCGTCCACGTAGGCCATGACTAGCATGTTAAGAAGTTTAGTTAAGTTTGAGACTTGAGGGTAAATTATTATTACAATATTCTAATTATTTAATTTATAATAATTCAGTATTTATAGAATACTAAGTAAAAAAATTTTACGTATAAGTATCACGTATATAAAATAAATTTTACAAAATATTTTTATTGAAGTAATGAAAAATGTGAAAATTTTTTGTATAACTAATTTTGTACACGTATCATATATACATGAAACTTTTTTTGCTGATATGAAAAGTTTACGTTAGTATTTTATTAAATAATTTAATAAATTTTGACAACATGTACTTTTATATTATAAAATTCAAATTCAAAAATTTTTCTATTACAAATGATAATTTAGATAATAAGTTGTTATGAATTAAATAATTAAAATACCGCCAATATAATTCACCTTAGACTTGAGAATAAGCACTATCTGCCTACTGCCCAACCCAAAGCTCCTGATGTTGGAGAGCTAGAGTATGTTTGCACCAAAATCTGAAGTGTCATATACCAAATTGGTATTGCTTAATTTTATGACCATTACCTTCATCCAATAAGATAATATTGCTTAAATTGGTGTTGCTTATTTAGGCCAAGATAATATAAATTTGAAACCATCATGGAGACATAATCTACTTATATTTTCAGCTAATCAATACACTATTGATTCTAAAGAAAAAGTTAAGAGATAAAGCGAAGTTTGTATTTATTTTATTTTAATATTTAGTTTTTTAAAATATTTTTTTATCCAATTTGCTCTATCAATTTAATTTTAGTCAATATTATCTCTTTGTATTTTTTTAAAGATGTAACATTTCTTGCTAACATTTCACTATTACACAGTAGCGGATTTACGTTATAGAATGGAGTGGCAATTATCATCCCAAACACATAAAAAAATTAGTTATTTACTTTAATATATAATAATAAAAAATATAAATATGTAAATTTGTATTCCTAAATCAGTCAATGATTTATCTCTTCTATGTGAATATTTAACTAAATAAAATTACTATATTCTAGGGTTCACTTAAAGCAACTTTGATAGTTTGTAGTTTCTAACTCTCTCTCTCGAACCTAGGTAAATAAAAGTTGAAACAGATTAAATCAATCTATATTTTATTAAGTTGAATTACCTTTTTAATTCCGAACTTTTTCTCTCTCAACAAATATAACACCACTTTATCGTAATTATATATAAAAAATACATTATATTCACTTTTTTAATAAATATAGCTTCCAACACAAAAAAACCAAATATGATGCATACGCGACTGCTGGTTTTTGGGAGAAAAAAAAAATTGAGTCTGCATACTAGAAAGCTAATTAGGACAATAAGCAAGCACTTTCAAAAACGCTGTGTTTTGGTCTTTTTTCCCTTTAAATAAAATCCCTGAAATCGAGCTTGTTTTGGTCTTCTTTCTCTTTAGGCTTGGTCACAATTTGCTCTATCTTACTGGAATTCTTAGGCAAACACGATCCAGCCATTAATCGAGCTTGTTCCGGTATACAATATCAAGAGATAGCACTGAAACTAGTTATGATTCTTATTCATCAAGGAGCAGGAGTTATTGCAAATATGGTTGTTGCCATGTTCTTACTTTTTTCACCCTAGACAACCCAAGACGCATATTCTTGCAGTGCCCTTTATGGAAATAGGTGAATTCAATTGATTTCAATGTTGTTCCTAAAGTTTTTAATTTTTCTTATTTTTATTCTATGATGACAGGTTAGGGAATGCCGATTTTTTGAGTAGATTGATGAAGCATATATCGGCCATGTAAGGAAAGTTATACTTTAGATAATTGAAAGGAAGCTAAATCTTGAAGAAAAATTAAAGATTAAGAAAGAAATCAATATTGCATTGAAAGAGGAGATGATCATAGAAGAAAAGCTAAAGGGTGTTGAAGATAAAAAAAAAAAAAAAAGAGATTTATTATGTGAGTTTGATAACTTGACTGAAGCAAAGTATATGGTTGATATTGAATTAAGGAGGATTTTGTTGGCCAATAAAAGCTTGAGGGAGGAAATGCAGTAAATGATGTTCAAGTTTAAGGTTTTGAAGCTTGCCGTTTTATGCCTATTAGTGGTAGTTCTTAGTTGTATATTGAGTAAAAATGTGAAATAAATGAACAATATGAAATATCTTCCTAATTAAATAAGAAATTTAGCCTATTTTTTTATACATATTTGAATAGTAGCAATATGACATTCATTGTTTGAATAAAAATCCAAAAGTCTACTATCATAAAATGACAGTCAATCCAAATCATAAAACGACATTCAATCCAATTCCTATTCCAATTCACATTACACCACAATTCTAAAAAAAAAAAAGACAGTCACAAAATGACATTTGATATGCCTAAAACATTCACAAAATAACTATAAAATGGTAAGAACTATGAACAAAATGACATATAACATGCCTTCATAATAAATCAACAACATTCCAATTCAGTAAATCATATTCACATTCCAAAAATAAATATGTTCTCTAAATTCAATTGCCAGCAGATTTGTTTGGCGAAACAGATCTCTGACTGTCAATAATATCCATGCAATGTTGTGGAGTTATTGGAGGTGGACCTGTTGAGGGTGGAACTGCTACTGATGGACTTATTGGAAGTTGACCTACTATTATAGTAGCTGCTCCTAAAGCACCAGTGATATAACTGACTCTATTTTTACCATGCATCTACAAATATAGCAAACAACAGAACATCTTTTATAAATATTTTGCAAAATAGCAAGTGTAATAACACATAACATCAATTTTTTATAGTTAAATAGCAATACTTACATGACAATAAATATTTTCAAAATCAGTAAATACCCTAACACCATATCCATATCTTGTTTGTATCATTTAAGAATTCATTAGTTTTTCATTATTCAAAATCATATATCAACTAATTATCAGTTAAAATATGTACTAGTTGTCTTTCTCTAAACTCATTGGCCATTGTCTCATCAATTGGTCTAGAATGCTCTCTCATTTTTTGTTGTGCATTCCTAGGAGTGGCTTTCCTTTTTACTGGTGGTTGACTGCTGCCTTGTTTTTTTGGTCTTCCATGCTTTAGCTATGTGAAATATGACAGTATGTTAGACTAGCAAAATAAAAGGCAGTATTATAATACTAATGTCAAATAAAGATCAAACCTTTTCGGTTAGTCTAGAAGCATTTGGTCCAACTGGTGTAGCAGCACTTGGTCCTATGGAGCAGGTTTTTTTTGTGATCATAATCGTCACAAGTAGTGAACTTCATCTTTAACTTGTTTTGAGTAACTTGTTTGACTTCAATGCTTTTTTCTCTTCATTGGGATCTTTCTTTATGCTCTTTTTAGGCCTTCCAGGTCGTTTAACAAATAAAGGAGGCATAATTTGATGATCGCTAATAATTGACCATTTATTGGGACCACTAATTTGCACTAGTCTATTTTCATATGCTGCCAGATATGTTTGCTTTAAGTAAATTGCATATATGTATATGTTTCAGCCTTCTATGAAATGATTGATACTAGACAATGCATGATAACATGGTATCCTTGTCAATCCTCAAGCCTTACAAGTCCAATGCTTCCCAACCAAATCCACTATGTATCTCTCTTCAAAAAAAGACACCTCATACTTCCTACCCATAGTTGGCTTAACTGAACAAAACTTATCCAGGAAACTTTCTTATCTTCTTCCTAATATGAGGGTAAATGATGTAATGCCCACAAATATAGTTTAGTTGTAATACATGAATACGAGACATATGTGCTTTAAAATATGAATTGTGTGCATAGTTAATGTTGTTAAGCATGCTTAATTATTAAGTACTAGGATATTATATAATATGAAGCATGAAATGGCAAGATCAAATGTTAGAAAGGTTAACTAAAGGGTTTGAATATGTATAAATATGGTTATGAGTATAAAAATGGCATATGTGTTAAAGTGGGCACAAGGTATATGTAATGCGTGAGTTATGAGTTTGGTTGTGACCCATTTTGAGAGATGATTTGAGTTGTGATAACTTATTTATATTTTTGTCCAATGACCATTGATGATTTCTATATATGTTTAGGAAGTGTTTAGAAGTGAAATTTTGATAAAATTTGATCATAGAAACAAGTTATGCCCTTTCACCACCAGCTTCACCACCATGCTGAAAACTGTCATAACCATGAAAACAATTATTCATGACCGTGAATATTGATATTCATAGCCGTGAAAGTCATGTTTTGGGCCTTTTTTTGGGCAGAATAGTTCACGGCCAAGACAAAAGTGTCATGACCATGAATATGGCCATGAAGGGAACTACTATAAATAGTCTAAGCTCTGTTTATTTCATTAAAAACCCGATTCAAAATGCCCCAAAACCCTAGTAAAGCTCCAAATCCTTAGAAAACTCATCCCTTACATGATTTTGATGAGTTTAAAGCTTCTAAAACACAAGATTTACCACTCAAGAGCAAGATTCAATCATGAATTTGAGAGATATACCAAAGAAGAAGATGAAGTTGGAGAGAGAAAGTATTAAACTTGAGGGAACTCAGGTCTCCCACTAAATTAACCTTATTTTTTTCCTTTTTTAGGTAAGATTTCATGTTTCCCCTCTTCCTTTAACAAGTTTGAGGCTGTTGATGTGATTTACCCGAAATGGGTAAAAACCCATTTGAAGATGGGTATATTGAAGATGAACCCTTGGGTTGCTTAGGAAGAAATTTCCCTTTGATCTTGATTTAGGTGTTAAATACTTTTTAGAGGAGGATTTAAGAAGAAAGAACCCAACTTAATGGTTTTGAATTAGGGTTTGAAATATATGGCTTTATGTAGTCATAGATGTGACATATGGTTTGACTTAATGGAAAATAATTATGGTTATGTATAAGAGATGTCTTTGAAAGGTGAAATTAACCATTAATGAGGCTATTTAGAGTCGGCTCCATAAGAGGTAAGTACACATATGTATTTTAATTCGTTAAAATGAAATGATAAAATGTTTAATAGTATGAAAGGAGATAATTGATGTGTTAATTAGAGATAATTGGTATCTCAGAGAAAAATGGAAATATGTAATCGGCTAAACATGTTTACAGACTATGAATGATACATGAAGGATAAAATTAAAATTAAACTTCATTAAAATTATGGCATGCTAAATGCACTTAAAACTCGGAATGAATAATTAGATGACCAGTTCGTAATAAATTAGGTTATCTAAAGACTGGATGACATGTTAAACAACTTTAGTGAGAAACGATTGATATTAATTAAGATTAAGAAAGAAATAGTAATTATGAATATGTCTATATTAGAGTTTTCATAAATAACGGCTTGTGGAAACTTGAACAATAAGTACAATACCTATAAAAGGTAGGCTATGGCCTAATATTTTAGGTATAAGAGTTATCATTAATAAAGTATATCAAAATGAAATAAAGAACTTACAAAACATGGATTCATTATGTGGTCAATGGAAATTAGTAATGATAAATAGGTAAAAATGATTATGTTTCAATTAGCTTCATTGGTTGTAAGTTAGGTTCAATATCAATATTGATGAATGGTAGATGCATAAATTTATTGAAGGCATATAAGATGCTTGAAAGGGATGTCTAATAAAGGTAAGTTTCCCCACTTGATAACTCGTGATATAAAGAGTTGCATAAGCATTTAAGAAGCTTGTATCTATGGTGTTAATTGTTGTTATTGGCATACTATATAAAAATATGCCTAAAGATTATTCATGCATGTTGATAGGAATGGCTACACCTGGATAGTTTTAGTACTTTGTGTGACATATTGTTATTGCTTTTTTTTTTTTAAATGTGACATGCTTGGAAACAATGGAAATGTGTATAATGAGTGATACACATGCTTATGTGTTAAGCGATTTGGCACATTCCTAAAACATCTTCTTGAATTTTAGGCCATTGAATAATTTTTTCCAATTTTCATAGATATGTCTAGCACGATTGTGATGCTCAACATTTGGGGCCAAATATTTTATGGCATTTAAAAAAACCATGCAAGTTAAATACATACAACAATTAATACGAGACACATATGCATATTAAATAGTGAACTAGTAGAGAGTTTTCATATTTACCTTCTTTTGGTCTGAAATGAAACTTCATCCAAAACTATCAACAACATTCAGCTCCTCAAAGAGAATTTCAAAGAACTAAGTACAGGTCTCCTCATTTTCTCTCTCAACAACTTCCCAAGCAATTGGAAAAATCTTATTATTTGCATCAGTTGCAACTACTGATAATAAAGCACCCCATAGGACTATCTTCAAAAAATATGCATCAAATCCAATTATCCTTCTACATCCAAGTATGAAGCCCTTGCACAAACTACTAAATCCTATGTACATTCTCTTGAAAATAGATTTACCATTTGAATCTAGTTCATACATCAGCTCAAACCTTCCATCTCTGTCAACTTTCTTCAATTTAGCCATGTAAGATGGCAATTTGCTGTAATGCTCTTTAAATGAGCCTCCAATTCTGTTGAGAACCTTTCATTTTGCTCTATAACATTGCATTATGGTTACATCGATTTCATATATTAACAACATATCTTGCTGCATTTCTCTAGTAGTAAAGTTTGGCCTCAACCGAATTATAGGTAAGAACTCATTAGCTAACCATTCACTTGTTGCTTGTCTATTACGGTTCATTCTTGAGTAGCTATGCAAAGGGTGTAATCTTTTGATTGCACATGTCTGCTCAGCTTAACTGCTGCTTGCATATATACCCCAAGGGCAATCCTTTACACATTTCTCTTATAGCTTGTTCGATCCATTCCTAACCAATTTAATATTGTGCCTATTGACTATAGCCCATTGTTTAATAGGTGCATTGCACTTATTGATATCACTAAATTGCATACCAAGCTCAAATATAAGACTTTTATGATCACAATTTATATTATACATTTTTCCTTTAATTGTCTTCTTCTTCCTATGGACTCAAATCTTTCTTCTTCACTTGATTGCCATGTTTGTACAGAAGCATCAGAGGATAAATAATCTATATGGTAGTCACTTTCTTCATTGACCTTTTCATCAACTAATGCATTGTCAACATTTATTGTCTTATTTGCCACATTGCTCTCTACATTGGCTTTATTGTTTTCAATTGGTTTTCCCTTGTCCATTTTGCTTCTGCTTACAAATAGTTTTCTCTTGGTTATTTTGCTTGTAGTATCAATTACTTTCTTCCTCCATGCACTAGTAGCACCATAATTATCAGCTTGAGCTTTTTTCAACTTTAAGTTATTTTCTTGTTTCAATATGTTTATCATCATTTGAACTGAAGTTTTCATCATCCATACCATCTTCTGTGTCACTTACTTCTACTGGATTAAAGTCACCACCTTTAATACTAGACATATCTCCATTAGCATATTCCCTTTCATCTCCATAATTACCACCTGCTACTTCATCCCTACGATAATATTCTCACTTGCTACTTCACCCCTACCAACAATACTCACCAATAACTTCTTTTATATTTTATGTCTCACAGTACACAACAACAATTTCATATTCACGATTGATTAAGTTTAGCCTATGCATTACACCTTTATCATCAGTAAAAAAAAACACAATTTGAAAGGATTCATACTCTCACGAAAGCAATCCTTTTAATTGGATGATAGCCTAAATCTTTTGCCATAGACTCAAGGTTCAGGTGTCCAAGCCCATCAGGATCGACATTATCAAAGGCATCAACATCACCCCTCACATATTCATCTTCTTCATTAAAATATCCACCTATATGCAGTAGTATAGTAAAATAGTCCATACTTCCGAAAAAGGGTAAAAAAATACCACCAACTTAATATACCACTAACTGAATTTGCTAAAATGGAGTAAAAACATAAAATGCACAAGTGTGAAAAACTTCAAAAAATCTACCACCAGCAGTTACATTTACTTCGATAGTGAGAAATCTACCACCAACTCAGTATTAGTTGACCACTTTAAAGAACTTTTATCATAAACAATGGAGTCGACTTGTCTCTTTGGTTTGAGAGCCTTTTGGATTGGGGTAAATATTATGTTAGGATTTTTTTTTTTAACACAATTTGGGGAAGTAAGTTGTTTTATTGGTAAGTTAAATTATTTATCCAAAATACGCCGTTTTGAAAATACTGACTCATGTTCTAGTTAGCTTTCCTGTGTGCTGATTCATTTTTCTTTTTTGGCTCCAAAAATACGATTGCCACGTATGCAGCGAATTTGGTTTTTTTGGGCTTGAAGCTATATATGATAAAAAAAAAATAAATACTATGTATTTTTTTATATAATTACGATAAGATAGTGTTATATATGTTGAGAGAGAAAAGTTCAATAATAAAAAAATAATTCAATAATTTTATATAATTCAAATACTTTATCTATCTCTCTTACTTTAATTTTCAATTTCTCGTTTGGGAATACTTTCCATTTGTTGTGGGCTTTTCTTATTTCTCTAGCCTTTTCAATTGAAACAGCCGCACGATAGATACAATATTTAATTTATCAATATTTTAATCAAATTCTAAATATTAAGTATGTATATTTTAGTTTTTTTATTTATTTCAATTTATAATCTAACATTTTTAGTTTAAATTTTTAATGTTTAAATTTTATTTTATTTTATTCATTGTTATATTTTACTATATCTATTTAATGTTTAGTTATTTTTATAGAACATAACTTAATCTTAAATATTAATAATAAAAATATTATAAATCACTTTCAAAACATAATAAAATGATAGCAAATTTTTCTTTTAATTTTTTAATCAATAAATTATAATTTGAAAATTGAAAAAAATTCAAAAAAAAGATTTATAGTTTGAAATACATGATAATTTTTTGGCAAAACAAATAATATAATTTATGTAATTAGCAATTTTAAATACATCCACGTCCAAATGCAACACTAATACTAATAGTTTCCTATATGGCTTTCTTTGTTCCAAGTGACAATATTTTCAATATCCTGCTTTTTACTAATTTAAAAAGAAACAAAATAAAGTAATAGAAAAATCTCACTCAACCCTAACCCTACAAACAACCACGCAAATCAATGGGCCGACAAATCTCCAACTTTTTCCGCTAGGTAGAGTGGAAATATCTCTAACAAATCTCCAACTTATGTTTCGGTAACAAACCTAAAAAATTAAAATATTTCTTTTCGTTTCCTTCTTCTCCGGCGACAAAATCTACAATACATAGCATTAAAGCCGAATTGATCTAGGGAGAGCAACTCCCCTAATATCCTCCTCCATAACCTGAGCTAATCCAGCAGGAGGATGCACCAAAGCATGAAATGAGACCCAACATCAAAGTCGAAAGCCAAATCGAAAAGAAAATGAAACTGAATTGAATTGAATTAGTTTCTTTGACAAAGAGAAACAAAAAGAAAATCAAACAACGAGGAATACAGAGCAAAAAGTTGGAGATTATTTCAAAGAAACTTCAAAAGAAACTCAGATTTACAAAAAATAAATGAAATCCAGATTTACAAAAAATCCCTATACCATTGTTCAGATCAAAAGAAAACCAAGATTTACAAAAAATCAAAAGACCCAAAAAATGAAAAAAAAAAAAAAACTCAGATCTGTTTGGTAGAGCTGTTTCTCTTCGAGATTCAAGATATGTCGGCGTTGTGGTTTTCCCTTCGATATCTAGAGCTGGGTAGAGTGGAGACGGTGAGAAACTCATATTCCGAATACCGGTGGAGGAAAATGGTGCGGGAAGCACGGCCGGCAAGGCGAGGTGGCTGGAGGCGCGACTGGAGGTACGAGGTGTGCGGCTAGAGCGAAGAAAAGAGAAAATGGAAGAGAGAGAATTTAGAGTTTTGAAATGTGGTGGCTGATGTGTAACTTTTTTTAGTGTATAATATTTTATATAAGAGAGAGTTTGAATATGTCAAAAAAATCACATGGAAAGCCATATTTTGAACTTTTTCTTCCAAATTTCATGGGTTATGATAAATTTTATTTATTACTTTTTCATTTTATAAATTTGTTGGAGCCTAACAGTTTTTTTTATCTAAATTTTTAAAATTCTTTTACCGTTGTTTTTATTTATTTCATTTTCTAAAATTTATTTATTTTTTCTCAGATTTAGAAGTTATAGAAGATTATAAGTAATATTTTATTATTTTTTTTTTATTATTATTTTTTTCTTTTTTATTTTTTTATAGATAATTTTATTAATAAAAAATTAAAATAGAAATTAAAATAAAAAATATTATTAAAGTGCATACAATTTTCAAAATAAACTAAAATAGAGAGTGAATATGCTATAATATAATAGAGAATAAGATAGAAAATATTGTTGAAGATGCTCTTACTCGTTATGAATCCGCCACTACTATTCAATGCAAAAATACAGTACACCATTTTATTTCTTCCCTAACTTATTTAGTTCACACACAGATTGTACAATTTCCTGAGTTGAAATGTGATAGAGAGTAAAAATTTTATAATATGAGAATCTTGTTAGAGAATGTTCTTGCCGGTTATGAATTCTCCGCTACTATTCAATGCAAAAACACAGTACACCATTTTATTTCTTCCCCAACTTAATTAGTTCACACACGGATTCTACAATTTCCTGAGTTGAAATGTGAGAGTTAGCTTAATTTGCAAGCGCTACTGCATATAAATAAGCTACCTACTCACTAAGATTTAACAATTCGTGTGAGGGCCCAGAAATGGATATATATATAGATAATCCAAGCATCCATGCTATATAAAATAAAGAAAAACTATTTACAGCTTTTTGTAATTATCTTGTTTTGTTATTTTGCCCTCTTTAAATTTTTTTTGGCCTATTTAACTTTTTATATTAAATTTTTGGTACATTCTACTATTTGTTAATTTTATAAAATTATGTATTTAACTTTTTTTTATAAATATACTATTCACTTTACGTGTATTATATAATATTTATTATTTAAAGAGCCAAATATAAAATTTGGCAAAATAGGTAGATAGTAAGATAACCAAAAAACGAATGCAGAAAATTAAATAAATAAAATAAATTTAGAGAGTAAAATAAGAAAAAACAAAACAATTATGTAAAGCTTAATCCCTAAAATAAATTAGAGTAAAATAACTCTCCATTTTTAAATTATAATTACAATGGATATATCATATATATCCACATATGGAAATGATGCTAAAATGACAACATATACCTTTGTCTTCTCACTGACATCACCAATGGTTGTTGCTTTGACAACAAAAGTAGTACATCGTAATGAGAAATTTACAGGTGGATTAAGTTTGTCATTTTATTTATAAATTAATTAAATTATATATTTATTATTAATTAAAATAATTATAATTAAATTACTCTATAAAAAATAGAATAGTTTTTATCTGTCTAAAAATTTCTCATACTTTTAGTCCCCTGCACTCTTTCTGCCACACAGGCTTAATTGTTTGACTTTTGCTGAGAACTTGCTTAGCCTTCACTTCCAGTTAATTTCCTAAGAAACAAACAGGAAATTGAAAAAACAAAAAATGGGGAGCATAGGAGAGGAAGAACTCAACCAAATGGTCAGAGACTATTATGAAGTTTCGGAATCAACTTCATCTAATCTTGTTCATCCTTATCCTCATCCACCTTCACTCTCTCTCCATCAAGGTCCTCAATCCATTTTGCAGGTTCTTCTTGATTTCCTTACCTTCAAAGTCTAATTTTTTTGTTGTAAATTTCTCTCACTATCTATATATATATATATATATAAACAAGCATGAATCTTGGGGTTTTTTAGGATATTCTTTTGGAGGCAACTGATTTTGAGACTCAAGTTCTTGCAAAAATCCTCATGTATATTAGAAATATGGGAGAACCCAGTAGTCTCAAGAAATGGGTGGTGAAGAGATTGCAAATGGATGGCTATAAAGCTTCTCTATGCAAATTAACTTCTTGGGTTTCCACTTTTGGCTGTGCTAAAGGTATATATATACATACATATATAGAAAGTTCTCATCTTTGTTGTATTTGATCCTGATCATTATTTTTGGGTTTTTAGTATTTAAATTTGTAGGTGATTATGAGTATATAGAGGTGATGAACAAATCAACAAGGTTGATAGTGGATATGGATTTTAGGTCACAATTTGTGTTGGCAAGGCCTACACAAAGCTACTCAGAGCTGATCAACAACATTCCTTCAATTTTTGTTGGCACTGAAGACAGGCTGAACAAGATCATCTCTCTTTTATGCTCAGCTGCGAAAGAGTCCCTAAAAGAAAAGGGCCTTCATATTCCTCCGTGGAGAAAAGCTAAGTTCATGCAGTCTAAATGGTTATCCAAGAATTGCAAGAAAATAAGTGTTTCCCCTAATACAATAGAAATGGGTGTGGAAGAAAATGCTTAAAACAGAGGTAATACTAGTTCTTCTACTACTACTTGTTATCCTTCTATATTTTAGCAGAAGGATTTGCTCTTATAGTATTAGAGGTGAAGAGATTAGAGAGAGCTGAAGAG
This sequence comes from Balakata baccata, assembly GCA_949630135.1. Lineage (NCBI taxonomy): Eukaryota > Viridiplantae > Streptophyta > Magnoliopsida > Malpighiales > Euphorbiaceae > Balakata > Balakata baccata. Next base: position 67,698 of record CATIWF010113073.1, read on the forward strand.
GGGTTTCTTTTTTTTGGTTTTTTGGCCAAGTTTGTAAGCCAATTTTGTTGATGGGCGTAACGTATAATCTCTTTTATATGCATATTTTTGGAGTTTCTTATTCTTTCTTCTATGATCTCTATTTTCACGACTAAATTTTGAGTCAGTTTTTGTTGAGGAAGGCTCCAAGTTTTTGATCTTATAATGTATCAATTACGTTATCCAAAATCCTTTATCTAATTTCCTGTGTTTTGGGTTATTTTCTCTCTTTCCATTTCTTTCAACTTTCTTTACTCAAGCCCTTTGACATTCTAAAAAAAAATAAATTATATTTTATATTTTTTTAATTTTCAAAACTGCTGTTATAGTTAAATATATATATATATATATATATAATCAGATTTAAAAAAAATTATAAAAAATTAAAAAATCGGCTAATTAAATAAAAAAAAAATTAATCTGCTTTTGCACACTCCACATCAATACTCAAAACACAATATCAATTCCAAAGTGTAGAAGCTACTGCTAGAGATTAGAGAAGTATGGGAAACTTTTCTTTCTTTAAGCCCTTCATTATCCAAAAGGATAACAAGAGAAAATTGCTGTTTATTTAAGTAAGAATACGATTGAAATCTTAATCAAGCAAGATAATATTTTATATTAGTTCAAACTTGATGAACGAATAAAGTGATAAGATTATTAATGGTGAAAGATTACATAGGAAAAAAAAAATGTGAGGGAAGTAGAAGGAAGCTACACCAAGTAAATGTTGTTTTAATAAAAGGATCATAAGAAGACCCATAGAGTAATTACATAGAATTGGGTTGTAGCTGAAATTTTTCAATCTTTTTCCATTAGAAATATAATCTTTTTAACTTAATAATTATTTAAAAAACATTTTTTAATCAAGTAGAAAAGTTACAAAAGTATTAAACCCTAATAAACTTTGGGAGAATGTAGATGGATATGAGTATATGTTACGTATATGTTGATGGTCAACTAATTAAAAGGAAAATGAAATGTCATTTGATTAAAAGAGAAAACACGATTAAGTTCGACAAGTGATGTTTGCCCTAATCCGTTTAAGACTTAAACTTTCTCTAAACCTTAGCAAATGAGAGAGGTAAGCACTTCAAAGAGACCCAAAGACTCTAATGGTTATTAGTCAACAGAAAATTGTTTGGGTGACAAGTAATTGGAAGACTATTTTATTGAATTTTCCTTTTATAAAATAGAATTTGAATATATATATTGGAATAAAATGTGTAGAGTATTGTTAAACTAAAAACTCAGACAGGCACGTGAAGAGTAAAAAATCCTTCTAAAAAATATGTGAGTGCGTACGGTAAGTGAAATATTTTGATAAAGAAAAAGGAAAAAAAAAAAAACCCAATTTCTCTTTTTAACTTTTCTTTACATATATAATGTTAATCATTATCTAGAAAATAGTTTATTTTTCGTTTGGAAAAGAATAAACAGCAAATAATAAATTTTGCTTTAATTTTGAGGCTGAACACTACACAAGTTAAGATTCCTCAATCTTCAAGAAAGACATTAATTGAAGAGTTTGGGGCTGTAGTTATTGTCCTTAATCAATTATTGAGAGAAATTAGGTCAGGATAATTTGTAGAATATAACATTCAATAATATCTCAAGCAAAAAAAGCCAAATGTACATTTGAGAGAGAGATTGATATATCCTTTTAGTTCTAATATTTACTCCCAGTATATATATATATATATATATATATATATATATATATATATATATATATATATATATATATATTTTTACTTTACAATAATTTTTGAGTCGCTTATTGAAATTAACAAATAAATTTTAATTAAAATTTTAATTTCATCTATTAATGTTTTCACGAATTACCATTAATTAATTTTTTTAAAAGGTCAAGAATAAAAGACGCACCACTGTTAAGGCCTCGTTTAGTACTGAATTTTAAAAAATTACTTTTCAGAAAAAATTTTATATTTTTAATTTTTTTTTAGTTTTGAAAACTTATATAGATATTTTTTTTAAAAGTAATTTTAAAAAAAATAATTTAAAAAAAATTCAAAAATCAGTCAATTAAATAAAAAAATTTAAAATATATTTTTAGAACATTTAACAGTAATTCAAAATATCCCATAATTAAACATTATATATACATATATATAAACTGAAAATTTATCAAAATTTATTTATTAATTAATATTAATTATTTTATAAATAATATTTAAATTAATTATTAAGAGAGAGAAAAATAAAATAATTAAAACTGCTAATTAAATAAAATTTAAAATAAACTCATTATATGGTAAGTTAGTGCATTTGTATGTCAGCTATAAAATATTAATATGATAATAAGAAGTGATAGATTTTATAGGAAGCTGTTGGTTACATTTAAATATTTAACTTGATGAGTTTATCACAATAGATTCTACCTGTATGCGCAAAAAATTTTATCTTATTTATAAAATAAAATTTTTTCTTCTTATTTTTCTTATTCTTTTTGTCTATTGCAAATTTTAATTATCACCACCATCATCTTCATTTTATTCTTTTAAGTATTCAAATAGTGAAAAGAGGGAAAAAAATTATGTATTTTATTTTATAAATTTTATTATTTATTAAATTAATTAATTATGAATTCAATAAATAAAGTCTATTTTTTAGTTTGTGTATAAACTATTATCACATATTTGAAAAAGTTTTTTTTTTATTGAAATATAACATGATAACGAATCAAATTAACTTTTAACCAAGTCTATATATAGCTAACCGGTTCGAAATCAATAATCAACTTAAATCATATACATACAATTCAGTATTAGTATTTCATAATACCATAGAAGGATCCTTTAAAATAAAATGAGAAATTCGATAGTGTAAATTTATAAAATTTAAAAATGAAAGTGTCTTTTACTAATCAATTTATTAAGAAAAAAAATCCATGTAAAATCCCAAAGTAAACAGATAAAATACAAAATTGTCAGGAAAGAAGAGAAAAGAGGGATTTGACAATATGACTGATTACTAAACAGCTATTGAATTATAGCCTCCAATTACTACTATTCACTCTTAGATTATTACAACTGCCAGACAGACACACCATCTATAGTCCAAAACGTTTTTATAACTCTGTAAACAAAAGTCTGCTGCCTCTAATACTCAGTCTTTACCTTATCCGAAATCTAAGGCACTAACATCCCCATATCCAAAGATGATTCACTATACCCATAGTTTTAAATATCAGATTTGTGTATCAGTATTGAAATCGGTATAATTGTATCCAATTATATCATCAATCAGTATAATAAACTTTAAAAAAGTAATTTGTAAAAAAATTTTTATACTATATTAGATATTGTATCGGTATCGAAATTAAACATTCCATAATATTATCACCATCCTCAACTTTAGAAGTAAAAAAAAAAAAAAAAAGCTATTTGTACTCATTTTTTACCAAATAAATTAATATTTAAATTTTATGCATCCATTTATTTGTATTAAAATATAAATATTTTAATTAAAAGAAAAGGAAAAATCGAAGTAGACATTAATGAAGTGGTGTGAGTTTGGTAGAGAGGAATGATGGGTTTTTGAGCATTGGTAATTTGGTACCAAATCCGCAGAGGGAGGTTGTTACTTGGTTCATGTAAGTAGAGACAAGCAGTTAGAGATATCATAATTGGAAGTTATAGGTGCACCGCCAACCTATCCACCTGCCAGGATTTGCTTTACCCAAATGTAGCCAAGGTCCTTTCACCATCAATATGCCACTAAATTTAGCTAAACCCTTTTCTTTCAGTTTCTAGTGTTTCACAATTTGAAACCATCTGCTTTACTTTAAATCCCCATTATCCCTTTCAAAATCTGAATCATTAACAGCTTGGATCCCGAATATAATACACATGACGACTCCCTAATCATTACACCAGTGAAAAAGTCCATTGCCTTAGGTGGCACTCTGAAATTTCTACAAAATGTCACCTTCAAGCAAAATTTTTTTTTTAAAAAATATCCCGAATATAATATATTATGATCTGATTGTTTCTGAATCTCAACCGTTCAATCCAACAATTTACTTATACATCTAACCATTCATTTATCAATCAATCAACTTAAATTCTCGGCCTGTACGCTGCACACATCTTAAATTGGCCAAGTTTGAAACCGAGTGATGAGTTATTTTACACAAACTTAGAAGATGGAGGCATAACATCAATTAAGTAAACAGAAAAGTAGAGCTCTTTTCTCTTGTGTCTTATTTTCTTTCACTATCTACTATCAAACATACAAATTTCTGCTGACCCATTACGAACATCTGTTGGATATAAAGCAGGGCGTCGGGGTTTAGGCCTTCTCAAACTTACTATCAATTTTTAATGCCAAGGCAAGTGGTAAATTGTTGGTACCTGCTAGCAGTAAAAATGGGCTGATGTACCTCATCAGATCTATAAATTCCAGCAATCTCGATCCCCATGTAAAAGCTGCGAACGAATTTCTCTATGGCATTCGAATAAGCTGTGCGTGTAGTGGGGGCATGAACTTCAAATCACACTTGGGCTGGAACGAGCTACCCTCTGAGCCTCTTCGAGATCCTTCAAAAACCTGCGTTTCCCACAAAAAATTATCAATATATATAATATATATACAAATAAATAATCAAAAGAATTTCTCATTTAAGCCAGAAAATATGAATGTCAAGGTCCCTATCATTTCATTTCACAAGGAAAGGATACTAACAATGCAGAAGCCAAAACTCAAAAGAATATTCATAAGCGCACACCACCTCAAAGTAAGCATGACTTGAATGCAATTCCTTAATCCTACAGTTAATGCAAATCGGCAAAGGCTAATTAAGGGAGCATATGACTATTCTACAATGGCTGTGCCATGCATAAACCTAGGTAGCTCTACAAGCTTTCTTATATGTAAAATATCCAATAGATCACAACCCTGAGAAAAATCATACCTCTTTGAATTATGAATTACAGAACCACCAAGAATGAAACGAATGCCAGAATTACTAGCATTTTGTAAAGCGACAGAGCGTGATTCTTCATATGTTGTCCCACCAACAATGAAAATAACTACATCCTGTGGCCTGCACAAAATACGTATAGCAAAGTGTCATACAAAAGTGAAATACCAATAATTGATTTAGCTTTGTTTCTTCCACCATAATCATAATATTAATCCTCCCACAACAAAACAAAATTTAGCATTAATAGTGTACTAATGAACCCCAAATAACTAGAGCCACGCAATATGGAGGAAAAGAAACAAAGAAAAAATATTAAAATGCAGATGCAGACATCTTAATGCGATAGAATACCATCTCATATGGCCAAGCCTGAAAAAATAATATTATAAGCAAGCACCAAGGAGTAAGAATTAAAAATTGTCATGCTGCAATCTAGAGCGACAGCTCTGATGCCATGTTGCAAATGAGGGCTGAGAGAAAAAATGAAAAATTTGTCATAATATTTGTTACTTCTCTGCCTATATATATACATAGAAGAATTTTAAGATACGAAAAATGCCTATGAGGAATAAAGTAGGCAATGCTAAAGAACAGGCTACAATACTGAGTGCACCTAACATAGAAACTGTGATATGGATTACACCAAACATAATAGATGTCAATACCATGTTAAGTGCATCATTCTGAATCAACTACTGATCATCAATTAATATTTGGGTGAATAATATATATACTATAGCTAAATGGATCTGCACTTGGAGCCTTATTTTGTGGAACCCCAACACAAACTCGAGCTGTCAACACAAATTGGCACCTCCACAGAACATTTCTAAAAGCATAACAGAACAATGAGTTTTCAATACTTTATAGTACCTACCTTCCCTGTTGATAGTGATTCCCGACAAAAGGATAATCCACATCTCTCATCCGCCCTTTGATTATGCTTTCCATAGTTTGGAACAGAAGAGGCTGATGCTGGGTGTACACATTTTCAATCCCCTATAGTACATGTGGAGAAAAATTTCTATAAACAACCAAATATATATTCTAAAGAAAGAGATTGGATCTGCAAGTTAGTGATTTTGTAGAAAACATACCTTCAAGCCACGAGCCATGTTACGAGCAATATTCAGAAGATCTCGATTCCCATAAAGATCCCCAGTTCTCTTATCCACACCAGCTTGCTTCAGGAGGAATTGGACAAGCTGCCATTTCATGACGATCAATATATTAGAAGTAGCAAATTTTTTTATGTAGTCACAACAAAAGGCCGTATATTTCTGAACATAATTAAAGCTTGATGAAGACAATATCTACAGATGTCTGATAAGAAAATGCTAGGGTTTAGTTTTGTGCGAAAATTCTAGAATATTTCTGACTAGGGTTGAAGTTAGGGGCTGCTAGGTCTTTTTGGTACTAATTTTCGGTTATAAAAGAGAGAGTGAGGAAGGGGCATGACAAGTTGAGTATTTTGGCTTTTTTGGGATCTTTTGCAGGGCAAAAGGTTTGTGGGTCTCTTTGCTGTGGCAGGAGATTGGGGAATTTTCCCTGGGCTGTGATTCATTTGACAGAGTTGGTTCTTTGTTTTCTTCTGCTATTTCTTGCTCTTTTCTTGTTCCAAGTTGCTGTAAAACTTGCAGTAATATATTTCTATTCCAGCATTAAAACCTTATTTCTCTTCGTTATTGTGTTCATGGAGCTGTTGATTATTGCCATTCCCTAACATTGGTCCGACCTGCCGGATCAATGGGGAAATCAGACGCTTCTATGGAGACCAGAACCCAAGCCCATTGGGATGCACAGGATGAGGAAATCCGAAATATGTCCAAAAACTATTATAACAAGACAAACTGATTCAACTATTTTAGACTGTATTCCCCTTATCCTCAAGTGAGTCAGAATATTAAAGAAGAGGTATTACAGTAGTAAATTCAACAAAGAACTTAATTTAATATAAATTTCAAATTATCATTGTAAATGACATAGATAATGCTTGATGGACACTTGCATATGCATGATTACCCAAGAATAGTACATTGCAAGGAGAATATAGACACGAGTCAAAGTATGCAGGGAAATAATCATAGATTGATAGTTACCCCAGCCTTGTACTTGGGAGATCGAGAAGCCAGTTTGTTGAAAAGCTGCATCAGCTGAACAGGACTCTCCTTCTCATAACGCAAAGCATATAACATCACCAGCCGTAGACAGTCAATATCAGATATATTTTCGTTGTTTAGAAGATTTGTCACGGCCTACAAACAAATATATGAAAAAGGAGGTCATGATTCTTCACTTGCATCATACATTTGTAATTGTAATTCAGATTGCCTATGAGATTTGCTCGACTGAGATCTTAACAAAATTAGTTAGATACAAAGAGTCAAATTCAAATCCTTTAGTGAATGATAACAATATTTTGATATTTGATGGTCAAAAAAGGTGCTTGACAAACAATGTCATCTAAGACAAAGATCTATTGAGCAAATTGATAACTGAAATGTAATAAGAACCATAGTTAGACAACAAGAAGTATAGTAATCAGTTCTCCGATGTAAAATCAATCAAGCACAACAGTTTTATTGCTCTAGTTCAGTTTTATTTATACTAGTAGATTTGGTTTGTCTTTATCTATGAAAAAATGTAAAATTTTCTGCATTAATATTATATTCTATACTTTCTCAGGAACCTGTCATCAATTTCTTTCTGTCCAATTTCTCACCAATACATCAAACCTTGTTGAATATTCAAAAAAATTATTTTAGCTGCTAGATATTGGTTTCTTTTAAATTATGGCAGCAACTCTAAATCCCCCAGGACCAACTTCATGGAATTTGGCTCTCTTATGTAAACATGATCTGCCAGTCATATACATTTTCTTTCATTTAAAACCATACATAAAAAAAACAATGACAAAACCTAAAGTACAGGATTCATATTACACTACCTCAAAAGCTGCGCCTTGCCCACCATTGCAAGCCAACTCCTGTTCTGTTTCTGAAACTACCATGAGCTTTCTCTCTTCAACTATCTTGCTCATTTCAGTTACCAATGTCACATGCTTTGAAACATTGCCATGCATTTTCCGGTACTCAGGATAGTTGTCAACAAATTTAGCCATGTCCTCTGCAGAAATTCAAAGCATGTACTGTTTTAGTGGTAAACCGAACAGCAGGTGCGGTAGAATTTATCAAATTGTCAAATATAGGGAGAATTCCCAATGTTTCTGTGTACTAACCTATTGTCTGGATGTTTTGATTACTTTTTCCAACTTGCTGAAAATCATCCACCATTCGCTTGATATTCAAACCAATATCCCCAAAATTCTCATACATGTTAACTTTGAAGAAGGCGTCTTGCTCAGATGACAAAACAACCTCCTGTAGTTCCCAAGAGCATGAAATTACACTTTATGCAAATAATTTAATTAAGAAATTTTGTAGTGGGGGTGGAGGGAAATAAATCAACCTGTTGATCGTTCGAAAATTTTCCAATGCTTCTCAAATCTACTTTATTGTCCTGAATTCCTATTAACTCATGAACCATAGCCTGCAAATAAAAGCAAATAACCATGGAGCTAGGATATCAGCGTGCAACCAAACTTATTGAAGAAGCATATCTCATTTATGAACAGCACAGGAACCAATTAACATGGTCCGTCAATCACAGCAACATGTACCTGGTATGTCCATTGATTCAGCAATGGAGTCACAGGGTCATCCCTCCGATCAAGTATCAGCAACAAAGGAGAAACTTCCGTGCGTCTGAAATCAAAGAGGCCACTTTCTTGCTGGTACATCAATTTCTGTCATACCACATAGAAGAAAAATAAGTATTTTTCTGTCATATCAAAATTCACAGCACATGGTGCTTCTTACTGCATGGAAAAATGTATTGGAAAGGTAAAAGACATAAACAGAGACACATAAACTTATATGTGTACAATTTGGATATGCTTGCAATGCTGCTAAAGAAGGTTTAAGAAAAATCAGATGCAATATATGTAATGAAATTGACTGTTATAAGCACATACATCCTGTATGCCTAATGCAATATCCTTGACATAATTCTATGAAATGAATAAAAAAAAAAAATAGTAGCTGCAGACCCGCAATATCAACAGAAAAAGATTTCCTTTGTGATTCAATAAATGCTAATATGCAGCTTAAGTAGGAATCATTTTGGACTTAAGTTTTACTCACTGCTGTTTCCTGTGCTATTCTCTTTGCAATGTCAGAGGTTCTCTGATATCGAATAACCGGTCTTCGTTTAAATGCCAAAAACACAGCAGCAATGCCATCAACAACTCTATCGCAGAAATGCTGCAAACCTGAAGGATCTACAACTGTTGGAAGCATATAAACATGATTTGAAGGAATATTCAAGGTAAAATGATATGGATCACTTGCTATGAAGTCTGCATAAAATTCCTGCAAAGTGAATACAACAATTGCAAGTAAGATCAATAGAATTCAAAGATTTAAAGTATATGGACAAGGCCAAGTTGTCAATAATAACAATAATATTAACATCACATTCCAAAAACTTTGCAAGGGAATAGACCTTGTCACATTCTAAACATCAAAGGAACTTATAATGTTGTTTGTCTGTGTCAGGAGAAGAAATCTAAAAGTTTAGACTTCTTAGAAACTGTCCTCATTGCAGATCCATCAAATCCAAGTTCAACTGTTCTCATTCAGGGAAGGTAGTCAGTTTTCCTCATGCATCTTAAGCTCCACAGTCAAATACAAAGAAAGATGCTTTGCAGGCAAGACAAACACTACGCTAGGCAATTGAGGTGTATTACAGCAATGATTGAGGAGCTTAAACCCAAAGTGCACCCAAGCTGCCACTTCTGTCAGTAGCCTTCTGGAGGCTAGAAATTCTGATATGTTGATTTCCATTGTTCATTTCCAATAATTGGAGCTTTTTCTTATTCTAGATGTCTCACCCAATAAAAAAAAAAAAGCTCATCATGCAATTAAAGGGTCTATTCCTCTTTAATCAGTTAAAGGTTCTATTCTGAAAAGTATGTGAGCAACTACTGTTTTCAAATACCTCTAACAAAGAATTGTCTCCTCACAGTGCTTGATCTCTATAACTTCACTATTCCTATATTTTTCCTAAGATATGCATGTCTAACTAGCCATATTAGCACAAAGGTAGCTCATGAGCAAAAGCTTGTGCTTGGCAATGAAAATTTGCAGTTTGACCATAACACGAGATGCTGGCACTCTTCTTGACAAGGCAGATTCTAAGCATGAGTGAGCAGGGTTCATTTACATGAATGCTTTGAATGTTGATTATTGTTTTGTTTGATAAAAATAGAATTTATCACTATTAGATAGCTTTAACAATTGTATGATGATTTAGGTCCTGTTTGGCATTGTGTTTGGAAAAAGCGTTTTTCGGAAAAATTTTTGTATTTTTAATTTTTTTTAATTTCGAAAACTGTTTTTGGTAAAAGCAGGTAAATATATATTTTTTTTAAAAGCAGATTTGAGAGAAACAATCTATAAAAAATTAAAAAAATCAGTCAATTAAATCAAAAAAATTCATAACATGTTTTTAGGACTCTCAACAACATCCCAAACACCCCCTCAAAGTTTGGTCCCCTTCTATATTTAATCACGTGTCCGCCCAGTTGGCAGTTACTATACTTTTATTACATGATAGTCGGTCCAATTGCTATTAAGTTACAATTTTCAAGTGTGCATAATGCCCTAGAGTATCATTTAGAAACATATATTTTCACACATCAAAGACACTATGTAACAAATAAATAATAAAATGTCTATGAAAAACACAGAAGCCAAAATAGAATTTCAACTGAACAAAAGTTTTGGCAAATAACAAGTTACCTGAACTTGCTGAACAACTTCTTGTTCATCTGAATCAGCTAAAATATGAATCTGGGTATCCTTCAACATGTTGGAGAAAACTGTATCCATAGCATGAAAAAAATGGCATTTAAATCAATACTGCGAAGTTTTATAAAACTTAGGATATTAAGAGATTAAATCAAAGTATTTGAGATGAGCTTACATAGGTGATACTCCCCAAATCTAGGTGTAGCAAGCTGCCGACGCAAATGCTGGATATTCTCTGAGGTAGGGCGAAGGAAGTAAACTGCTTTCAGATGCGACATAGATTCTCTTGATTTGTAAATGGAGTCTACCAATTCTACCAAAAACACTTCCTTTTGAAGAAGCTCTGATTGTGAATAGACAACACTTAAAATACTAACCTGAAGCTCGTAAAACAACAGAAGAAAACTCAATCATTGATATTCTCAACATGATATTGGTTCACTAAGTTAAAAGCAAGACAAATAAAAACCAAGTCGATCAATTGCTACATGTTCAAGAAAGCCAACAGAAGTGAAATGATATTTTCATACAATGTCAGTTAGAATTCTTCACCATTTGTGCCTCTTTGGACACAAGACTGACTCTACAAAGCCTAAGAACTGGTGAACTGCCACTTCTAAACTATCAATTACATACCTATGTGCATAGGTACATACGTCAAACTCTGTTTCGCGCAACAATTGGATCATAATTCGACGAACGATCAACATTGTAGCATTACTATTTTCTTTTTGGTGAATTCAGCTAGTTAATTATAGCAAAACAAATATAGTAGGAAAATCTAATGAGAAAACCATTGAAGAAAGATTACCGTTTGAGAATCGAGAATGAGTACTTTCATGCCGGAAATGTCCTGCAGCATCCGCTTAATGTAATCCCGTGCAGCCGATATCAGCACCATCGCCTGTTCCCGGTAAATTTTGACCTCTTAAATCTACGATTGTGATTTCACCGACGATGATTACAATTCAGAAAAACTTTGGAGCACAAGAAGACTCTATCAGATCTGCGTATGCGCAAGATCAAAAGCGAGGCGGAGGAAGGAAGAAAAACGCAAGGACTAATACGCAGCTGTTCTGACTATGCGGCAACAACTCGCTGGTTCTCGATTTTAGTCTCCCAGGAACCGGCTCCCGCAATCCGATTTTTTTCTCATAATTTCGTCTATTTCATTAAAAATTTAAATTATCAAAAATTTTGCAACAATTATTAATTTTAACCAATTTTCTCGATATATATATATACACATTTTTAAGAAATAGTGAAATAGAAAAATTTAGTAAGTAATGGAATAACTTTCCTTCAAAAAAAAAAAAAGTAAAGGAATAACTATTTAATTGATTCATAAAATTTGAAATAAATATGAAATTTAAGATACAAATATTGAATATCAAGAAAATATTATATTTTGATGAATAATTTGTTATCATTTTCTTGTCAAATAAAATTAATGTTATTTATTAGTATTTACTTTTTCTAATAAGTATTTAATATTTAATAAAAAACAATCAATTGATAATTAGTGATACTTTTTGTTTAAAAAAATAGAAAGAAATGATATCTCAAAAATATGTCAAAACTTTCTAAATTTTTCTTTGAAAATTTTGAGATTGATTTTTCATTTAATTTTTCCTTTTTATTGAAAAAAACAAAGTAAAAGAAAATGAATGAGGAAAAAAAAAAATAAGAAGATGCATAATTAACGTTGACCAGTATAATTTTACATATTCAATGAAATTTATGCCTTAGCTCTTACAGTAGAATTAATCCTTTTTCCAAATAAAGCCTCGTGGATTCTTAATTGGCCGACTCACATTTTCATCTGTGTGTGTGTCTCTCCCTCTGCGCTAGTTGACCGCCCTTCTCTTTCTGTTTCTGAAAAATAAAGGATAGTGTCCGTTTCGAATTTCGATTTTTATTTTTGTTATTGTTCCTTTTTTATGATGATTATGAAATGAAGTAAAAATTAATCAGATGCCGCCTTCCTCAAGTTGTGACTGAATCTTGAAAAAGATGAGAGCTGCTTCTTCCCCCAGTCCCATTGAGCCCAGACTCCGACTCTCTACTTCAATGTCAGTTTTTATCTCTTGTAATTCAATTTTTTTTTCTTTTTCGCTTGTTCTTAGATTTGTTGGGCAGTAGATTGAGCTCAAGTTCTGGGAGTTTTTTTTTTTTTCATTCTACTGGTTCTAGTTTTTCTTAAAATTCAGCTCCGATTATTAAGATCTACTAGTTTAGGATGTGATTTTTTGCTCCCGTATTATGTCGATTCAAATAGTCTGGTGTAAGTTCGGTTCAATTTCTTCCTTAGGCTATTTCTAATTCATTAATGATTTCTCATCATTGCCTGATTGAGTAGCAGAAGTGAATTTATTTAAGTAAAAAGTTGCCTCTAAAAAAATGTGGTTGTCTAGTAATTTAATGAGAAAATATGAAGCGTAAAACGGATCCCCATTTTATTTTTTCTACTAATTTTGAAGGAAAATTTTGTATATTATTCTTGCTGCCTCTTTAGTTATTACAATCCTCTTTTGTTTCTGCTCCTTCACTTTGATTTCACTCATTAGTTGGCATGCGTTATGTAGAGAAGAGGCTAACAGAAAAAAGTCCCTAAGAGACAGAAGTCTTAAAGATGTTGAAAAGGCCCTTCATTTTCCTGTTCAATGTAGGAATTTGAACTGCAAGATATCTACTCTGAAGCTTGTGTTGTTGATTATTGCATTGGGAACATTGGTGACTCTTTTCCACTCCCCTGCTGTTTATATTGCAGATCACCCTTCAACCTCTGGATCTAGGTATGCTCTATTGCTTATATATATATATATATATAAAGGTATGCTCTATTGCTTACAGGTGTTAGTTTTCTGTTAATTTGTTTGTGATTTTCATTTTGATTTAGAGGTCCTCAGTCAAACATTCCATGTTTTCTCGCATTGTGAGCTCTTTATTCAATATGACTATGGGACTAGTGCTGACTTAACATGGATAGTCACCGCCTAATTTTTAAAATTTGTGAGCTCACTCTAAGACAGGAATGGTGAATTAATTTTATCTATAAACAATAAATATACTGACAAATAATCTTTGAGCTAGAATTGTGTACCAATTTTTTTTATTAAAAATAATTATTGAGCAATAAGTTGAAGGAATATTTTGTTTTACACAGGCCAAGTTTTGTAGACCTGTGGACAAACGATGATGCTTCTGCAGATCCTCGTTATATCTCAACTGCAGATGTTGACTGGGACCAGATTTCAGACATTATTGACAGACTAAATGATAGTAATGAGTATCAGGGTATTGGTATGTTAAACTTTAATGACAGTGAGATTGAAAACTGGAAGCAGCTGTTACCAGATATTGAGCATGTTGTTCTACACCTGGAACACATAGCGAAGAACGTAACTTGGGAATCTCTATACCCTGAATGGATAGATGAAGAAGAAGAATTTGAAGTTCCCACTTGTCCATCACTGCCCAGACTTAGAGCTTCTGGCAAACCACGTATTGATGTTATTGCTGTCAAGCTACCGTGCAATAATGCAGGGGATTGGTCGAGAGATGTGGCTCGTCTGCACCTTCAGCTTGCAGCAGCAAGTCTTGCTGCTTCTGGTAAAAGTTATCGTCCAGTTCGTGTGCTATTGATAACTGATTGCTTCCCAGCCCCAAACCTGTTTACTTGCAAGGAGCGTATTTTGCATGAAGGCAATTTATGGCTATACCAACCCAACCTTAATATTTTGCGAGAAAAGCTGCAGCTCCCTGTAGGATCATGTGAGCTTGCAGTTCCTCTCAAGGCTAAAGGTCAGTTTTAAATATCTGTATCTAGGTTGTTTGCTTTTGTTGTTTCTGTCAAGATTGTGGTGCACTAGAACCAGCTGTTGATTTTCCCACGTGTTTTCATATGCTTCTAAAATCTATTAGCTCAGTGGAATTTACCTTCTAGCCATTTATACCTGTCCATATTTAATTCAGTGGGGATAGATAGGTAATAGTAAATGAAAGTAGACATGTTAGCATAACCTCTTAATAGTTCGATCTGTAGAAGTTAGCCACCCAGTTATCATACCAACTACTTAATTAACGTTCCATTAATTGGTGATCCTTGTTCCTAAGCATCTGAGTGGTTTCAAACATTACAATTTAAACATGGAATGCTGAAGAAAACTAACTTGATGGCCTTTTGTTTTTTTTAATATAACAGAGAACTTTTATTCAGAAAGAGCACACAGGGAAGCATATGCAACAATCCTGCATTCAGCACATGTTTATGTTTGTGGGGCGATTGCTGCTGCTCAGAGTATCCGCATGGCAGGTTCTACTCGAGATCTTGTGATATTAGTTGATGAGACAATTAGTGAGTATCACAGAGAAGGCTTAGAGGCTGCGGGTTGGAAAATCCATACAATCCAAAGAATAAGGAACCCAAAAGCTGAAAGGGATGCTTATAATGAATGGAACTATAGCAAATTTCGTCTCTGGCAGTTGACTAATTATGACAAGATCATTTTCATTGATGCTGACCTGCTTATTCTGAGAAATATTGATTTCTTGTTTGAGATGCCAGAAATATCTGCTATAGGGAATAATGCTACGCTGTTCAACTCAGGAGTGATGGTGGTTGAACCATCAAATTGTACGTTCCAGCTGTTAATGGATCATATCAATGAGATTGAGTCATACAATGGTGGAGACCAGGGTTATCTCAATGAAATCTTCACATGGTGGCACCGAATTCCTAAGCACATGAACTTCTTAAAACACTTTTGGGAAGGTGATGAGAAGGAAAAGAAACAAATGAAGACTCGACTCTTTGGGGCTGATCCTCCTATCCTTTACGTTATTCACTATCTGGGCTATAAACCTTGGCTGTGCTTCAGAGATTATGACTGTAACTGGAATGTGGACATTTTACAGGAGTTTGCAAGTGATGTAGCTCACAGAACATGGTGGAAGGTGCATGATGCAATGCCAGAGAACTTGCAAAAGTACTGCTTGCTTAGGTCGAAGCAGAAGGCAGCATTGGAGTGGGATCGGAGACAAGCCGAGAAAGCTAATTATACTGATGGTCATTGGAAAATCAAGATAAAAGACAAACGTCTGGAAACTTGCTTTGAAGATTTTTGCTTCTGGGAAAGCATGTTATGGCACTGGGGTGAAAAGAATTGGACAGATAATGCAACTGTTACACCATCGCCTCCGCCACTTACCGGCAAGTTTCTCTCATCTTTATGATTGATAATTCTGTCATACTTAAATTTTACGTGTAGATGACAATCATGACATAGAATTTATATATTGAGAATTGAGTCTGTTTCAAAAATTTGTAACAATACACACACAGTCAATAGACGTTATTAGAATATGCACCTTTTTCTTGTGAATGCTACTTTCCCTTGTTTATTGATGTAATTTACTTTATAGGAAAATTACCATCCTAAACCATTTGCCTTGTTTATGATCATTGTGACTGCTATTTAGAAAAAGTACTGCATTGAAGGATATGATTAAAATTTATTTGAATGGGAAATTCTATATGTATCACGGAGAGGGTACAGCTATTACTGATACACATGGAAAAAATACCACATAAATACCTTGAAATTATAAGATATTAATTAATCCCACCTTCCTAAGTTAACTCGAGCTCAAATTTTCTCTTATATCACAGTCAGGGTGTTTTTTTCCTCACTATGTATTTTATGTTCAAATGAAAAAATAAAAATAAAAATAATCTAATACAAGAAATTACTATTGTGTAATCTAGTTTCAATTGGTACTTTTCTCTAATTCCCAAAGAATTAGTTATTATGACAATGCTAATTTAGGATATATATTCTCATCATGTATTCTCTCCCTCTTGTCTCCATATTTCTCCTGCACATACACAAAAAAAGAATAGTTGTTTCTAACCATGAACAAGTATTCTTTTGAACTTTTCTGATGCATCTGCATCAAAGTTTTCCATCAGTTGAATTTATTTTTAATGACAAAAAACTGCATCCAGAAAAGGAATGGTGTGGACCTGAAAGTGATTGTTGCTACTTTTATGAGTTAATAGCATCCAAAACTTTGCCTCGTTGCTCTTATCTTCTTTCACTTTTATTTCTGAAGGTAACAAAGCTTAGCTTGTGTGCTTACCAATAATAAATACCAAACCTGACTTAAGCTTGCAGGGTGACTTTCTGCTTCAGCATTCCCCACATATCATTTTTGTTATAGTTCCCTAATTTCTGCAGCACTTCCAGAGCAGCTTGAGTTATTTTATGAATAATGAAATTAAGAAACAAGAATGAAAGTAATGATCGCATAATCAAATAGTGAGAATATGATTTCAGAATTGACATAACTAGCAATTTTGGACAATAAACTATGAAGTTTGGCACTCTTTCTTTGTTCTCTGCTTGGTTTTCTTTCGCCTTGTGACTTTTGGTTCCTTTCTCCTCTTTTCCCCTGAACAGGTGCAGTGGTAGGCTTTGAAATGCTAGGCTGGGGCTGAGAAAGCAAAAGTAATCATACATTAACTCTAGAGGGTATATCTAGATGCTATCCAATTGACCAACAACTTTCTAGGATTCTTTTCAGTATATTAATTTTTTACTCTCTGTTTCAAAGTATGCATCATTTTGCTGGTAGATTTTATCCCATTTGTGAAAATCCTGTGAGACTTATTGTGTCATTTTGGTGTGTTATCATTGACTGAAATTGTTGTTGGTGGTGGTTGAAGGGAAGGGGGGCTAGCAGTGGCCAAGGCCCCAAGTCTAAAAAAAATTCATATATACATGTACGTATATCTAATTTAAATTTCTTCAAAAAAAATATATATATATATATATATATTTCACCTCACAAATTTTATATAAAATTTCTTTTTACCCGTCATAATTCTAGCTTTGTCCTGTTGGGGGTGATAGTGGTGATGGCGTTAATGCCGGTTGCAACTGTGGATGATGATGTTATAGTAGGGGAATTGAATCAGCTCTATATTGCAAATTGCTGCCCCTTTTTTGGGTGTACATACGTTATGTCTTAGGTCACCATTTTGGATTTTCCAACAAAGTTGATTTGTTATTGTCCTCCATATTGCTTTCTTGGAATTGTCCATACTTTTTCTTCATTTTTCTTTTTCTTGATACAATTTTTTCTACGGCGTGTTGCTGTTCATATAAAATTAGATAGAGAATAGTGAATTGTTATTATTAGTCCCTGTTGAAATTGATGGCCTATCCATTGTGAACGAGAGTGATGATTTGTAGACATGAAATTGGTTGATAGGTCTTTGTCCAAAAATGTTATAAAATTTTTAGTTTAGCTCTCTTTATATTTATAAATTGTCAAATTTTCCAACACTCCTCTCAAGTTCAATTGAATTTTTTGCCAATAGTGATTGACTATGATTTTTTATATTTTAGGCATTTACTTTGCTTTGACTTATATTATTTGAATTTCAAAGGCCATAATTTCATTTATTTGAATGTTTAGAGGCTTCAGTTTTCTATTTTGCTTAGTACCTACGTGAAATTCACATCTCCACTTAAACCATATGTAACCAATATAGTTGTCAAATTTTTTTTAATTATTATTTTGCACTCTCCACTCTTTCGGACCATTTTATACTAGGTATATAGTTTTTTAGGTTAATTTCATATATAACTATTGAATTTTACTTTTATTGCAGTAAAATTATAATTTTTTTTCGTCTTAAAAAGTCACTCAATTATAATTTTATTTTACTAAAGTCACTTTAGGCCAATTTTTTAATATAAATAACCGGAAATCTGATGTAGTAACTAATGTATAATTTAAAATTTGATGTGGTGGCTGACATATCATAAGAAATTCGATATGGCAGTTGACGTGTTATCAGAAAATTGGTATAAGTGACTTTATTGAAATAAAAATATAGTTTAGTGATATTTTTGAAACGAAAAAAGTTTTTATAATTTTACTATAATAAGAGCAAAAATTAATGATCATTGATGAAATTAAACCCTAATTTTTGGCCAATTAGTTTTTTTATTTGATATTTAGAATTATTCCAATTAATTCATAAAAAAAAATGATATTGGAACATGTATTTGAAAACGGAGAGTAGAAGATTGAGTTACTTGGATCTTAATTTGTAAAACATGAACTGAATTTTGGAATCAAATAAAGGGAATCAAATCAAATCAAAATTCCTGCAATCAAATTTGCAAATAATGTGATTGACTAAAGAGCCTCAAATCTTTTAGTCGTTTATTGACTTGTGGGGATACACAGCCCATGTGCTGCCGTCCTGCATATGGTATTTTATCACTATCATCAACACAAATTCTTTACCCACTCTTCTAAAATTTATTAAGACAAATTTAATCCAAATCTGATTCATTAATTTGAATCTTTTTGCTATAATAATAAAAATCATATGCCTGTTGTTCTCTCTTATTCAAATTGGCACTAAATCACGTTGTGCATTTTTCTTAATTAATACATGAATAATCCCACAGACCGTCCCACTAGTATACAGTAATCTCACTTTAATTTGTAACCCTAATATCCTTCCGCATAAATTTATATAACCATTTGACAATCAATTGCAGTCAGCTGTCAACTGCTAGCATTAGCAGTGAATTACAACCACGGTACTTCAATCATATAAATTATAATAATTTTATATTTTAAAAATAATTTATAATACAAAAGTATTCTACTTATGTAAATTATAATAATTCAGTATTTTAAAAATTATTTATAATACAAAAATTTTTCAATTTTTATTTTGTAATTAAGTAATACTTTTATTTTCGGTTATTAGAATTCATTTGATATTACATTTGGAAAAAAAATTTCGAAAATTTGTTTATTTTTTTGAGTTTTGAAAACTGTTTTTAGGTATAATCAGGTAAAAAACAATTCATAAAAATTAAAAAAATCAGCCAATTAAATTAAAAAATTTAAAACTTGCTTTTGGAATACTGAATAACAATCTCAAACACCTCTCTTAATCTTCCTAATAGAAGTATGACATGAAATATCCATATAAATTTTAATAAAAATAAAATTAGTTGTAATACTCGGTCAACAAAATTGAAATTTATTTGACGTGGATTTACATCTAATTTTATTTTTATTAAAATTTATCTGATGTGAATATTTCATGTTACAATTATATTAGAAAGACTAACAGTTAAATACGAAAATACAATTTAATTATAAAATAAAAATTAAATTATTTTTATAAATTATTTTTTAAATAATTAAAATATTTTTATATTACAAATAATATTTAAAATAATAAATTATTATGATTTACATAATTCACTCACAATAACATGTTACAAAGCTTAACAAATTACCTACTTAAAACCGTAAACATTACAAATTGAAAAGGGGGTTTTTTTTTTTTAAACGAATTTAAAAAGGAGTTTGTTCGTAAAGAAAGGCTGATAATGAGGCTTTTCTTCAAATAATTATAAAAATTCAAATTATTTTTCATTTATTCTACAAAAAATAAAATAAAATAATAAAGAATACAGAATAAATAAAACAAAAGAAGTAAGCCGGTCAAAGTTCACCTCCATAATCATTTCATTATCACATCACGCAGCCAACTTTGGCCATCCAATTCAATTTGTGCCGTGCGTTCATATATTCAAAGAAATATATTTTTTCCAGTATTTTTCTACATTATTATTTTTTAAAAAATTCCAAATCATTAAAATCTTAAATAAACCTGAAGCCGAATGTAGCATAGAAATCCCAAATGATTCTTTTTTTCTTTTTAAAATTTTTTGTCAAATAATGTAAAACCAAGGAAGAATTGGAGATTCCAACTGAGAAGTGAATCTTTGATTATCTGTTTTATCATTTTATGATTCTTTGATTATTTTATTTTAAGATTGGGGAGGGAATAGTTCGTTCTTTATACCTGAAATCTATTGGATTTGGTCAACAGAACTATTAACAGGGAGATCAAATTAAAAAGTTTGTGATTTTAGAGGTAAAAGTTGTTCTAAAAAAAGGTTGAAGGCTATTTGAAATTTAGCACAAACTTTAGGGATTGTTTTGCAATTACATCTAAAATTTAAATATAGAAAACGAAAACCAGTTAAATTCCCAACGTCTCTCCAGAGGCAGTCTGCAACTTTTCCTTTAACGTCTCTCTCCCTTCTATAAGCTCAACATTTAAGCATACAAATAGCAAAATTCATGTATAGAAAATCCAGATCCTGCAATATATATATATATATATATATATATATGGGCAGCCTTTTAAGCAAAGCTACAGAATTCACATGACTTTTCAAACTCAATTTGTTTATATATAATACTAATAATAATACAGTCTATGTCCATAGAGTACTATCATTAACAAGAATTGCTTTTAAAAAAAGAATTATTATCAAGAATTTCTCTCTTTTTTTTTTCCTCTTTTAAATGTGCTTTCTTTTGTTCTTTTCTAATATATAAATAAAAAAAGGAATTTTAATCACCAAAGAAAAATAAATAAATAAAAAATGAATTTTTCTTGAATGGATAAAGGAGGGGGAAGTACAAGTGGCTCTTCTTCTGTCGTGGGATTGGGTGAGATGGCTAGGTGGTGGGGGTGGTTCAGTTGGGTATTGCTAGCTTGGTTTGTGAATTATGTAGCTGAAGGCTACCCAGCTGAGGATCTGGTGCTGAATTTGCCTGGCCAGCCCAAAGTTGGATTCAGGCAATTTGCTGGTTATGTTGATGTTGATGCCCACAACGGAAGAAGCTTGTTTTATTATTTTGTTGAGGCTGATAATGATCCTGACAACAAGCCTCTCACTCTTTGGCTCAATGGAGGTTAGTAAATTTTTTATTTTTGTGTTTTTGTTGTCTTTTCTTGGTAATGGGTTTCTTCTACTTTGTTTCTTTTCACTAACTTTCTAGTTTTTACCTCAACCTGTTCTTTTTTCCCCCCATCTTGTACTTGTTTGTCTTGTCCTTCCATTTTTTGCTTTCTGTATTTTGGAGATCTCATTTTTCTTTTTCTATCTTTTTAGAATTCTTAAGGGCCAAACATTTTGAGTTCTGTTTATTTACCTAATGTTCATTCACATTTCTATATGCTCTAGCTTTGACCGTTGTAAAATAATTCTTGTTTTGCTTTGTAAATTGCAAGAAAAACCTGCAAATTTGGATCATTCTGTGACTCAATATTCTTTTAATTTCATAGCTTGTGATGCAATTACTAATGTGCACAAACCCTCTCTTTCTTCCTGAGTATCACTGGAAAAGTAGTGTTCAAATGTCTACAGCAGTATCATCTTAAATCTACAAATTTTTAGAACTAAGTGAATTGATCGAATTGGCCATGAAACAGCACTATTCAAAGATATAGATAACTTTCCTGTGCTTTTGGGTTAAAAAAAAGGAAAGAAAATAAAATATTCCTACATATTCAGTATATTCAATCATTAATCCTTCTTGCAAAAAAGAAGTAGGGGTTGTCTTTAATGAATTCAGTATTTAATTATAATAGTTGGAGGACAAATCCTTTTGCCAACAATTGATTTAACAGTGAGATTCCATGTTCAGGTCCTGGTTGTTCCTCAATTGGTGGAGGCGCCTTCACAGAGTTGGGTCCATTTTTTCCTACAGGAGATGGCCGAGGCCTTAGAAGAAATAAAATGTCATGGAACAGAGGTAAAGCATAGAGCTACTGTTAGCATAAAAGTTAATCTAATTTATCTGATTTTTCATGACTCAAATTGCACTTCTTTTTGTTTAATTTTTAAAGATCTTTTGCAGCATCAAACCTCCTCTTTGTTGAGTCACCAGCCGGAGTAGGATGGTCATACTCGAATACGATCTCTGATTATACTACTGGTGATGCAAAAACTGGTATAAGAAATAGCTCAACATTAACAAGCTACTGATTACTTTCTTTCAGTGTGAGATTAATGAAATTAACTACAATGACATAATGTAGAAATACTGGTTTTCGGCTTATGGTTCATTTTGTATTCATCTGCTGTTTCATATTCTTCACAGCCAGTGATATGCACCAATTCTTATTGAAGTGGTATGACAAGTTCCCAGAATTCAAATCCCGAGAATTGTTCCTTACAGGAGAAAGCTATGCAGGTATCACAAATATTTTTTCAAAAATTTCAGTTTTTTTCTTTTTACCAAAGATTGAGCCTAATTTTAAAAGTTCATTTAATGTTACATGGTATTCAATGAAGGAGATGATAGTTTTTGTTGTCCTGGAAAAGTCACTAAACAAATGGAACCATTTCTCACCATTATCAACATAATTGCTTTTATTAATTTGTTTTCCCCCTTTTTAACTGATCAGTTAATCAAATTTAGTTAATTTCCTTACGTGCGCAAGTATTGTTATATATAGGGCATTATATACCGCAGTTGGCTGAGGTTCTACTGGATCATAATGCTAATTCAACTGGTTTCAAGTTCAACATAAAAGGAGTTGCTGTAAGAATACCTGATCTTGTCAATATCTAGGATGATAAAATATCTGAATATGCTGTAAGAATACCTGATCTTGTCAATATCTAGGATGATAAAATATCTGAATTCTGCTTTCTGCTTTTTCTTTGGTGTGTTGTGCTTGCTAAGTATGCAGTTTTACTAATGTTTACCCTTTCTGTCACCTGTTTTTGACTGGGTGTCATTAGATTGGGAACCCACTCCTTAGACTTGATCGGGATGTCCCAGCATCATACGAATTCTTTTGGTCTCATGGAATGATCTCTGATGAGGTTGGTCTCAAGATCATGAATGATTGTGAATTTGATGACTACACCTTTGCAAATCCACACAGCATATCAAATTCATGTCTTGAAGCCATTTCCGAAGCAAATAGCATTGTTGGTGGTTACATAAACAGTTATGATGTGATTCTAGATGTTTGCTATCCATCTATAGTTCAGCAAGAACTGCTATTGAAGAAAGTGGTATGCTCTCTTCTCTGTTTTACTCACTTTCGTTATTGATATCTTATATAGAGAGTTCATATCATCAATGGAACCAATCATTGTTCGCTTTGAAAACTATGTAGGTTACCAAGTTAAGTGTTGGAGTTGATGTGTGTATGACCCTTGAAAGATCCTTCTATTTCAACCTTCCAGAGGTTCAGAAGGCTCTTCATGCCAATCGAACTAATCTACCATATAGATGGTCAATGTGCAGCAGGTAACAGAAACTTATATTGTGCCTCCAAACAACTAGTAAAACAAAAAAGGTTTATTTGAACTAAGAAATTTGACTAATGCTTGTGCATCTTTGTTTATTGGACAGTGTTCTAAATTACAGTGATACTGATTGGAATATGGACATGCTTCCAATTCTCAAGAAGATTATTAACAATCGTATTCCGGTTTGGGTGTTTAGGTAAAACTTTTGTATTCTGCACAATGCATAATCTCAATAGCTTCTTAGATGATTATTATGTATGACACTGTTATGAAATTAATGCAGTGGTGATCAGGATTCTGTTGTACCACTTCTGGGATCAAGAACACTAGTCCGCGAGCTAGCTCATGATCTGAGCTTTAAGGTCACAGTCCCGTATGGAGCTTGGTTTCACAAAGGCCAGGTACTTGATTAAGCACAAGGATAAAAATGTTTTTGACATTCATCGACCTTCATATATAATGAGCTGCCATTGTTATTTTCTCATCGGTTGTACAGGTGGGAGGATGGGCAACAGAATATGGAAATTTACTGACTTTTGCCACAGTGAGGGGTGCTGCTCATATGGTGCCTTATGCACAGCCATCAAGAGCTTTGCATCTGTTTAGTTCATTCGTTCACGGCGGAAGATTGCCTAGTAGGACTCACATTCCTATAGATGATTAAGGATTGTTTCATCATTTGTCACTGTCACAGAATTCTGAGATTTCCTTGCCTTGAAAACAATAAGTAACTGGGTGTCAAGCAAAATAATGATTCTAAAGAGAAAAGGCATTTCAATTGTAGTTTGGGAAAGAAAGATGAGATTTGAAGGAATGACTTTATCATTGATTTCTTTTAAGGTATTTGTGTCTCACTGAAATGGAAGATTATGATTGATTCTGATATAGTTCCCATCTCTTGCTTCAGTTGTAGTTTGAAGGGATTTTTGGAGTTTGGAATAGTGAATTGTTGTGCATAAATTCAAAGTGAATCTTTGTGAGCTTTTGAAGATTATTGTTTGAGATTGATTCAACATCAGTATAAATATTTTTTTTTTCTCTTCTAAAAAAATTATAAGAAAGCCATTAGAAGTAGCTAATTGTAAGAGAATAAAAAAAATTAAAAGAATAATAGATTTTAAATATTTAATTAATTTAACTCGTATCATTTTACCAAATTTTTTTAAATGATATAAAATAAATTTTGATAAAAAATATTTGAACTCCAGATTTTATTTAGTTCTAACAACTGAAAACACAAAGTGAGCTATTGGCTACTTAAAATTTTATTTGAGTACTGCTTTATCTTTAAATATTATTATTTTTCAATTTTTTTTATTTTGATTTCATTTAGATATGGTAGTATTACTCTTCGTGTCAATATTCCAAACAGTATTTCCTAAAAAAAAAAATCCAAATAATAATCGTAAAGTAATGTTAGAATTATTCATACTCCAATGCGGCGCGGATTTTTCTTCAAAGCCTCCAACTCGCACTACTTCCATCATCATTTTTCCTTCTCTACTGCCCCCTACGACTCAACACTCCTAATTCAGTCCCATATATTCCACTCATACACCAATATCTTACAGTCTTGTTTGCGAAAATGCCAACGCCTGAAAACCCAACACACGTTCGACAAAATGTCTCAAAGGCTATCTCAGTTTTCTACTACCTGCAGAATTATCCATGCTCAGAGCCTTAAACTTGGTTTTTGGTCAAAGGGTTCTCTAGGTAATGCCATTCTTGATCTTTATGCCAAGTGTGGCTATGTTGATTTCGCAGAGAAGGTGTTTGATCGGCTTGAAAATAGAAATATTTTGGCTTGGAACTCCGTTTTATCCTTGTATTCCAAGTTGGGATTTTTGGATATGGTTGTTAAGTCTTATAGGTCGTTGTGGAATCATGGGATGTGGCCTAATGAGTTCACTTTTGCTATTGTTTTATCTGCTTGTGCGAGATTGGAGAGTGTTGAACGTGGCAAACAAGTTCATAGCAATGTTGTTAAGATGGGCTTTCAGTCTAGTTCTTTTTGTGAGGGTGCTCTTATTGATATGTATGCGAAGTGTAATAGCATGAATGCTTGTCGAAGGGTGTTTGATGAAGGAGTTGATTTGGATACTGTTTCTTGGACATCAATGATTGCTGGGTATGTTAAAGCTGGCTTGCCAGAGGAGGCATTGGAAGTGTTTGACGAGATGAAGAGAGTTGGCCTGGAACCAGACCAAGTAGCATTTGTCACTGTTATAAATGCATATGTTGGCCTAGGCCGGCTTAATGATGCCTCTGATTTATTCTCCCAGATGCTTAACCCCAATGTTGTAGCTTGGAATGTGATGATTTCAGGACATGCTCAGAGAGGTTATGAGGAGAAAGCTCTTGAATTGTTTCAGAATATGAGGAAATCTGGTGTTAAATCCACAAGATCTACATTAGGAAGTGTATTGAGTACAATTGCAAGTTTAAGTGCTTTTGACTTTGGCTTGCTAGTTCATGCAGAGGCTATTAAACTGGGTTTGGACTCTAACGTCTATGTTGGAAGTTCGCTAATTAGTATGTATGCTAAGTGTGAGAAGATTGAGGCAGCAAAGATAATTTTTGAAGCTTTAGATGAGCGAAATGTCATCTTGTGGAATGCAATGCTTGGAGGTTATGCACAAAACGGATGTGCTTATGAAGTCTTGAAATTGTTCTCTGATATGAAGAGCTTTGGTTTTCACCCAGATGAATTTACCTATACTAGTATTTTGAGTGCTTGTGCTTGCTTGGAATATTTGGAAGGTGGTCGGCAATTGCATTCAGCCATCATAAAGAACAAATTTGCCCGGAACTTATTTGTGGGAAATGCATTAGTTGATATGTATGCTAAATCTGGGGGTCTCAGGGATGCAAGGAAACAATTTGAGATCATGAGTGTTAGAGATAACATTTCTTGGAATGCAATTATTGTTGGATATGTGCAGGAAGAAAATGAAACTGAGGCATTTCTTATGTTCCGAAATATGCATTTGCTTGGGATTCTGCCTGATGAAGTGTCCCTAGCCAGTATTCTGAGCGCCTGTGCAAATGTTGAAGGTCTTAAACAGGGGAAACAGATACATTGTTTTTCAGTCAAATCTGGTCTAGAAACAAGCCTTTATGCTGGAAGCTCCCTTATTGACATGTATGCTAAGTGTGGTGCTATCGGATCTGCACATAAAATTCTTGAATGTATGTACGTGAAGAGTGTGGTCTCCATGAATCCACTTATAGCAGGATATGCTTCAATTAATTTGGAAGAGGCAATAAATCTGTTTAAGATGATGCAATCTGAAGGATTGAAAGCATCTGAAATAACTTTTGCAATCCTTTTAGATGCATGTTTTGGACCTCAACAGTTGAATCTAGGAAGGCAAATCCACTGTCATATTCTAGAGAGGGGCCTTCAGTATAAGGACGAATTCTTGGGTGTCTCACTCTTGGGCATGTACCTGAACTCCCTAAGAAAAACAGATGCATGTATTCTCTTCTCAGAGATTTCAAATTCAAAAAGCACTATATTGTGGACTGCTATGATTTCAGGACTTGCACAAAATGATTGTAGTGAAGAGGCTTTGCAGTTCTATCAACAGATGCGTGGGTGCAATGCTCTAACTGACCAAGCCACATATGTCAGTGTGCTTAAAGCATGTGCCTCTTTGTCTTCTATAAGAGATGGTAGAGAGATTCATTCACTCATTTTACGCACTGGTTTTGATTCGGACGAATTAACATGTAGTGCCCTTGTAGACATGTATGCTAAATGTGGTGATGTGAAGAGCTCCATTCAAGTTTTTGAGGAAATGCCTTGTAAAGATGGTGTTATTTCTTGGAACTCAGTGATTGTTGGATTGGCTAAAAATGGGTATGCTGAAGATGCGCTGAGAGTCTTTGATAAGATGAAGCAAACACATGTTAGACCTGATGATGTCACATTTC
Organism: Balakata baccata; assembly: GCA_949630135.1. Lineage (NCBI taxonomy): Eukaryota > Viridiplantae > Streptophyta > Magnoliopsida > Malpighiales > Euphorbiaceae > Balakata > Balakata baccata. Next base: position 95,639 of record CATIWF010113073.1, read on the forward strand.
TTGGTGTCCTCACTGCATGCAGTCATGCAGGGAGAGTATCTGAAGGCCGTCAGATCTTCGATAGCATGGTTAACTACTATAAGATTCAGCCCAGAGTAGATCATTATGCCTGTTTGGTTGATCTTCTAGGCAGGTGGGGTTTTCTTCAGGAAGCTGAAGAGTTCATCAGCTCGCTTAATTTTGAACCTCATGCTATGATTTGGTCTACAATGCTTGGAGCTTGCAGAATACATGGGGATGACATTAGAGGCCAACGAGCTGCTGCTAAACTCATTGAACTTGAACCTCAAAATTCTTCACCCTATGTTCTTCTTTCTAACATGCATGCTGCATCAGGAAACTGGAATGAGGTTAACATTTTAAGGAGAGCAATGAGGGAGAAAGGAGTGAAGAAGTTACCTGGATTTAGCTGGATTGTAGTTGGAAATAAAACATGTTTTTTTGTTGCTGGAGACAAGTCTCATTCTGGTGCTGGAGACATTGATGAACTCTTAAAAGATTTGACAGCATTGATGAAAGAAGATGGTTGCGTGACTCTAATTGATTCTTTTACCGATGATTAATAGGGAAGAAATCTTCTTTTGATTCTGCCTTCTGAGATGGTCATGAAGTTTTGTTCTTTAATTACTTTCTTTCAACTAATTTGAAGTGTGATTAATGAATTAACTACAAATATATAATATAGAATTAATAGTTTTCAGCTTATGGTTCATTTTCTACTCATCTTCACAGCCAAGGATATGCGCTTATTCATGAAGTTACCAGAATTCAAATCCTGAGAACTGTTTCTCACCAGAGAAAGCTACACAGGTGTAAAAATAAATTAAAAAATTCAGTTTTTTTTGTTTTTGACCAAGTATTGAGGCTAATATTTTACACCGTCCTGGAAAAGTGACTAAACATATTGAACCATTTCTTACCATATGAATTTAACTTTCTTATTTCTTAACTGCTTCATTCATCAATGTTTTAGTAAATTTCCTAATGCATGCGAGTATTCTCGTGTAGGGTATGATATACGGCAGCTGGCTGTGGTTCTTCTGGATCATAATGCTCATTCTGCTGGTGTCAAGTTCCATACCAAAGGATTAGCTGTAACTGTAAGAACACCGGATACTGTCAATGTCTAGGAAGATAGAATATCTGAATTGTGTTTTCTAGTTTTTCGTTGGTGTGTTGTTATTGTTAAGTGCGTAATAATGTTTACCTTTTCTGTCTGGGTTTTGATGGGCTGTTATTAGACTGGGAATCCACTCCTCAGACTTGGTTGGGATGTCCTAGCAACGTACAAATTCTCTGTCTAATGGAATGATTTCTGATGAGGTTGGTCTGAAGATAATGAATGATCGTGAATTTGATGACTACACCTTTGCAAATCCACACAATGTATCAAAATCGTGTAATGAAGTCATGGCGAAGCAAGTTGCATTTTTTGTGACTACACACAATTATGCTGTGATTCTAGATGTTTGCTATTCATCTATAGTTCAGCAAGAACTGCTTAATATAGGAAGTGGTATGCTCTCTTCTCCATTTTTACTCGCTTGTGTTATTCATATCTTAAGTTCATATCATTAATGGATCCATCCATTGTTCACTTCCGAAACTGTGCAGGTTACGAAGTATTGGAGTTGATGTGTTTATGAACCTTGAAAGGGCCTTTCTATTTCAACCTTCCAGAGGCTCAGAAGTCTCTTCATGCCACTTGAACTGATACGGTTGGTCAATGTGCAGTGGGTAAGAGAAGCTTACATTGTGCCTCCAAACAACTAGTGAAGAAAAAGATTTCTTGAGATTTAGATATCTGACCAAGTAGTTTGCCTCTTGGTTTACTGGACACTGTTCAAGATAACAGCGATACTGTGGGAATATGGGCATACTTTCCGTTCTCAGAAAGATTATTCTCATATTCCGGTTTGAGTGTTCTGGTAAAAGTTCTCTAGTCTACGCAATGCATATTCTTAGCAGCTTGTTACAAACATGATGTTATTATCTGTGACACCTTTATCAAATTTATCAATGAAGCGGTGATCAAGTTTCTGTTTGTACCACTTCTGGGATCAAGAGCTCTAGTCCGTGAACTAGCTCATGATCTGAAGTTCAAGACTGCAGTTCCTTATGTAGCTTGGTTTCACAAAGGCCAGGTGCTTAATTAAGCACTAGGATAGATTCATTGTTTTATGTTCTTAACATTCATGTACGTTCATATAAAATGAGCTGCCTTTATTTTTATCATCGGCTGCGTAGGTGGGAGGTTAGGCAGCAGAACATGGAAATTTACTGACTTTTGCCACTGTAAGGGGTGCTGCTCATATGGGCACCTTAAGCACAGCCATCAAGAGCGTTGCACCTATTTAGTTCATTCGTTCATGGCCGAAGATTGCCTAGTAGGACTTCATTCGATACATCTACAGTTTTATAACGAATAAGTTAATATCCACTCCAGTTTAATTAGATGTCCAACTAATTTTGATACCAGATTGAAAAAAAATGTAGAAATTAATTGTATGATATACTTTGGTCTAAGGTTTTATTATTTATTTATTTTTCAAACGATTGTTTGTTTTTAATGTTAGGCCCCCCATACGTAGTTTTCATAATTACATTGTGGTTTCAATTCACTAATGTTATTACAAATTTTTTAACAAAATAAAACCATAAAATATTACTTTGATTAAAAAAAAAAAAATTATCCCTAATTCAAAATCAGAAAGTAATCTTGTAAATTTTTTCTCTTATAATTTTGTCCTGAATACACATTTCCATGTGACTTTGGCATATACTATTGATAGCTTTAAAACAAATAAATAAAAAAGACAAAATACTTCTGTTATTGTAAAACTTACTCGATTATAATACCAAGATTTATTGAAAAATTATAGAATTTACACCTTAGGCACTTTCGAAAAATTATAAAAATTATTGGATGAATTTTGAACCTAATTGCATAGAAATCTCTGGCAGCAGATTTACAAATTTCGCAAGAGTTTTTTTTTTTCTTTAATTAATAGAATTATAATTTAATTATATTTTCTTTGTCTAATTTAATAATTTTTTTTAATGCAGTGTATAATAATGTATCTTTAATATTATAAAAATTCTATGACCATTTATTTTCTACCGTCTAGTAATTCACCGACAAACTTGTTTTGCTTTTAAGATCTATAATATTAATTGAGGGGTTAAAATCTTACCTTAAAAAATTGAAGTTAGAAGGTAAAACATCATGTCCGAACCAACCATCAATTAACAATCATGATTGATCCTAAAAATTAACAAAATTGCCCTCACTTGTCAGCTGTAGCTCCATTTCTTCGTCAAATCTGCAGCTGCAAGTTATTTCTCCACACAGGATTTGGTTTGTTTCTGAAGAACCTTGTAGAAGAAACTGCAAGTTTTCTCTTCTTCTAGTGGTTGAACGTGCACAGATTTGACCTTTTTTCACTTACTTCAGCTTGTGGTTGTTAAAGATTCGATCTTTGCCTGTTTATATGCTTTTTATTTGATTGGGTCATTGATGAACTGCTTGTGCCTGAATAGGAGCATCTTTATTGATTTTACTTTCAGAGGTCATCTTCAGTTGTATATGGGTTGCGGATCAGTTTTCAATTTTATGGTACATCTTTGATGACGAATTGAAGTTTCTTTTTTGTTCTTTGCATTTGTGCATTGTCGGGGAAATGATTGAGATTGATGATGGCTCCAAACAATGTTCACTAGGGAATTTCAGGCCCTTGACCGCAAGAATTTTCTGTTTTAGCAAGGGAATAATAAAAGCTCATTGTAGATTCGGGATCTTTCAATCATTTAATGGAGTTATTACGGTTGGTTCACTCTTGTCCTGCCTTGTAGCAGCGACATGTGCATTTTTGTTTTTGTTTCCCGGGTCTCAGCCAGTTATCAATGAAGTTGAGATTCCTAGGTCCAATGATACAATTAGCGAGTGCAATTTTTTTGAAGGTGGGTGGATCCAAGATGAAAGTTACCCTCTTTATGATGCCTCACAATGTCCTTTCGCAGAGCGAGGATTCAATTGCTTAGCTAATGGAAGAAAAGATAAAGCTTATACAAAGTGGAGGTGGAAGCCTAAAAATTGTGAGATCCCAAGGTTTGACGTTCTTCAAATTCTTGAAAAGCTGCGTGGGAAACGGATTGTTTTTGTCGGTGATTCTTTGAGCAGAACACAATGGGAGTCATTGATTTGCATTCTCATGACTGGTGTGGAGGATAAGAAGAGTGTATATGAAGTCAACAAGAATAAGATCACTAAACAGATAAGGTTTTTAGGGGTATTGTTTAGTTCATTCAACTTAAGAGTTGATTTTTACCGATCAATTTTCCTGGTGCAGCCTGGTCGAATTCCTAAGCATTCTCCTAAGAGGGTTAAATCAACACTTAAGCTTGACAAGTTGGATGATATTAGTAAAGAGTGGATAAATTCTGACATTCTAATATTTAATTCAGGGCATTGGTGGACACCTAGTAAACTTTTCAACATGTAAGTTATCTGCTTCCCCAAGGATGTATTTAGTATACTTGCTAATGTTGCTTAGAAGCAATGCTGCAGTTAATTTGAAGAATGCAGAAAACTACTATGCCTTTTAATAAACAAAGTGATGCATAAAACAATTACGTGTGTGCCTTTGTTTTTTATGTGTTTTACCTATCTTTGTGTTAATCTCAGTGTACCACAAGTAATACATGGTGATGTGTTTTACTTATCTTCGTGTCAATCTCAGTGTACCACAAGTAATACATGGTGATAAATTCATGCATCATAAAGCTCACAGTGCATTTTGGTGTCATATTATCTTATGCGATTTCTAGCCAAAAAATAAATAAATAAATAAATAAGAGGTGACTTTTTTTGGCTACAATGATGCTTCCCAGCGTAATAATTACTTCAGCTAACTGTTGCAGTGCTAAAATTTCTAAATTATATACATTACTGACTGAAGAAGCAGGACATAGCTTGTTAAAGTATGGGATTTTCATAAATACAGTGTATCATGAGATTTGCAATGCTTTTTCCTGACCATTCAGCGGGAACAATATGTTTTTCACTTGGTTGGTCTTAGATATAGCTTGAAGAGGATATAAACTTCATTTCTTCATTTTACCACATATTCTGTGTATGTAACTTCATGTTAGTCTACAAGTCTTGGATGAAACCCAGTCTGCTCAGGCCTTAAACTAGCCAGTAGCCAAAGTCATTAGACCTTGTGCCTAGTTTCAGCAATCTTTTAATACCTCTAGATGTTTGACAGGATTTAACTTGAACAAGTCTTAGATGACAAACCATTGATACATTTTGAAATAAAAATGCATGTTTGTTCAATTATTAGCAATTGCTATGTGGACATAACTGCATCTAAATTATATAATCAGTTTCCAGAAAATTTTGGTGATAACTATGCATGAATATATATTCAGTTACATTCTGAATATTCAGGTTTTGTGCGCCTCTACTCAGTTACATTCTGTTGGGCAATTCTTTATGTTACCACTCAAATAATGATGAATATATTTTCCACAGTATCATATTTACTGATGCAAAGTTGGTAACTTTGTGCTGTCTTGTATTTGCTGCAACAAATTGCACTTGGGTTCCCATGAAGGATTATGAAAAAAAAAAAGAATTTCAAGATGAGGGATTTGCCACTGTATTCCTATAAGTATATTTCTTAGTTTATACTTCGTATTACTGTGGAAGTCAACACGGGATCTCCAAATTATGTACCTAAACCAAACAAATAGCATCATCATTAAACTGCATAGCAATTATGTTTTTGTGTATGCCTGTAGATGTAGCATCTATAGTGTGGTGCATCTGAGATAAGTTATCTAATATGTATTATTTCCTTATTCCCTGTCAAGCAATACGCATATATATGATATGATGTGTATCTGAAGTTTTTCGAAATACAATGCTTTATCAACATCTTGTAGTGTCTAAGCTTCTTGCATATTTAAACCAAAAGAATTTTTGTCCTTTTGCAAATTATGTACTCTTGGAAAAAGTGCTCTTGACATGCCTTTTCAGACAGGGGCTGTTATTTTCAGATTGGTGGCTCACTGAAGCTTGGAATGTCTATCACTGATGGATTCAAAAAAGCATTAAACACATGGGCATCCTGGGCGGAGACGAACATTAATGCCAATAAAACAAGTGTGTTCTTCCGGACATTTGAATCTTCCCATTGGAGGTAGGCTATCTGTCATTCTGTTTGTTTTAATTTAGGATTAATTTCTTTTGTTTAACAGGTTTCCTAATATGGGTTTAATTGTCTTAAAAAGTTTTGATTATACTGTTTGGCTGACATCTCATGATTTACTTGCTACAACACTGGATTTGTTTTTTTTCCCCTTAAATTTTTCAGTACAGCGAGTCTCTTCTTGCTGGTGATATATTATATTTTTTTGGCTTCTTGTAAAATTCCTTTTTCTTCTTAAAAAAAAAAATTTGAAATTGAATCCCCAGAATGACTCTAAAAAACACAGAATCTTGATGCATTTAATTTTTGTCATTGATTGACTGATATGTTAAGAACTTGAAGAATAAATTTAATGTGGTGCAGTCTAGCTTAGTGCCTCACATGCAAACAAAATGGGAAAATGAATTATTTTTGGTTTTCAGGTTTAAAAATAATCTTTGACGTCCTTAGTTAGAATATCCCCCGAGAAGCATCCCTTCCTGAAGTGAAGCCATGTGGAATTGAGTGAAATTTCATTTGTTAATCCTCAACACATACATCTCCTATATAAAATCTAAGAAAACTCCCGTAGGATTTTTCTTGTTAGATATCAGATAGTCTAGCAGTTTAAAATATTTAAAGAATTTGAAAAAAAAAAATCTTAATTACGGGTGATGTTCTATTAAATTCTTCCTGACTTCTTCACATTCAAGGCATAAAAGCTGCTAAACAGATGCTTGTACTGACATTCTTCTTTGGAAATTTTTTGGATGCTTTTCAATTTTAGAGCAGATCATTTTTCCTAGAAAAGAGAAAAGGTCAAGTCAAGTCAAACAAGGAATTGTTTTGGATACACTCAGAACTATCTTACTGCTAAAGGGACTCAGAAATGCCTAGAGTTTCTTGGAAAAATAAATGCAGTTATGTCGCATGCCATATCGTAAATTAACAGTCCAAATTTTCATCTTTCATTGACAAACCTCTTGAAGTTTGTGGCTTCTTGATTCAGGAGGTTTTTGGGCATAGCATTTGACCATATGTTGACCATTTAATTCTTTTTCTTGGGGTTGATCTGGTTTAGGATAATAATATGAAAATAATATTTGAGGTTTTAAGCCAGAAATTAAAAAATGAAGTCAATAAAATGACGACAGTAAAAGAATCATTGGCCGATTTTCATGGAAAAACTTTGTCTAGTCCATTTTGAGAGTGACTTCCAATCAGTTCTGGCCCAAGTGTTTGGCTTCTCTGGTTTCTGTTCCTATTAACTTTAGTTGATAATGAAGGAATCAGACTCTGCATCTGTAGCATCATTTCTCCTAAAATAAAATAGTTATCTAAGAACACACGGCAATTTGTTGCTAGAATTTGTTATTCATGACTTGCTTATGCCAACTACTTGTCCATTTACTGTAAAGTCTATGCAAAAGTAGATTGATTTTATCAGTTCTTTTACTTGTAACAGTGGCCAGAAACGTTTAGCCTGCAAAGTAACAAGGCTCCCTTCAGCAAAAACTGGAGGGAGGGACTGGAGCCTGATTTCACATGCAATAATTGAAGTTGTGAAGAAAATGACACTTCCTATAACAGTTCTACATGTAACACCAATGGGGGCATACCGGAGTGATGGACATGTTGGAATCTGGAGCGACAATCCATCTGTGCCTGATTGCAGCCACTGGTGTCTACCTGGAGTACCGGATACATGGAATGAAATCCTCTTGTTGTATTTGATGTCGAAGAATGAAGTAGCAAGTTTGCTTCCTATATCCCGGCCTTATTCTTGAACTAATTTCAGCTCATAAAAGATTTTCGGGAGATAAGAGTTCATCAAGTACTCTGATGAATCTGCAATTCATAGTATGTTATGCTTAAGTGTTCTCGCTGGCTGTAGCTTAAGAATGAACAATTAAAATTTTAGATGCTGTTCTGTTGTATTGTATCCCTGAGATCTCAGCATATATAGATGTTGGATTATGTTTGGCTTATATTGCAAACTCAGGCTTCCATTGCATTGTATTTGTATACAATTGTCCTGATCCAAAGTATACACACAGCAGAGAAATGGCAGAAACAGAAAGATAGGAAAAAAGATGCCAGAAAAGAGAAGTGTTTTCCACTACAAACAACCAATGGCACAAATCTTAGAATGTGAGTCAAGAAATTAAACACTTGTTTTAGATTTTTGCAACATAAAATAATCCAAATCTCCTTACAAATAGGCAGCTTCCTATCCTACCACTCAGACCATCAACTTTCAAAAATATCTACTACTGGTTAAACTATCTACAATCTTGAAATGGCCTCACCCAATAACTATGGCTTCCCATATTTTTCTCCTTCACCACCAACTCACCCTTTCCAGCCACCACCGCCATCTCCTCCTCATGTTGAGCCACCACCCATGCCTGTACGTCCACCTCCACCCCCACCTGCTCCATCACCAAGCAATAACACTACAGTGATAGTAATTGTTTTCGTCTCATTTGGTGGGCTTTTATTGCTGGCATGCCTTTTGGTTGCTGCATTTCGCTGCTTGAAGAAAAAAAAGAAAAGGGTTGATGAGATTATTCATGTAGATGAACATATGAAGGTGAAAGAGGCCATTGTTGAAGGACCACATGGATCTAAAGCTGTAATGCTAGAAATTGAAGATGATGTTCATGTTGATGAATTGATCAAGAAAGAGAGGTTTGGTAAAGGTTTGCATGCTAAGTCTGCTGAGATTGGATCTTCCTCTTCCTCTTCTTCTAATCATCCCCAGCTTGAACAAACGGCATGACAATTAATTAATTAAAATTAAGTTACTCCATTGTTAATTACAATGATGTTAATAAGCTCTAAATCAAATCTGTGATAAAATTGTTTGCTTAATACTATTTCATGTAACCAAATTCAAATTAATTTAACTTTTTAATTGAAATGTGACTTGTCATCAGTTTAGTGGCAGTTATTTACATTATTTTATAAGTTATTAGCGCAAACGAGAAATTCTTAGATAGATCAGATTTATTAAATAAAGTCAATTATACAGTAACATTTTAATTGTTTTATTTTTATCTTTACATCTACAAATAAAATAACTAAATACATATCATTATATGATTGAATTGGTCTATAAATGACGACGTAACTCAGTTTACCTAAGAATTTGCTAATATTTTGTGCATCATCTTTCAGAATCAAGAAAACACAAATTTTATTATATTATTGCTTAAATAATATAATTAAATCGTTACTTAAGTTCGTGAAAAATTAAATTATCCATATATTAAATTATATTTATATTTATATATAATAAATAATAAATTTTATTTTTTTATTGAATTATTCATATATCATATATTTTTTTGAAATTTGTATTCATTTATTATTATTAAATAATTAAATTAGATACATAATATTTTATAATTTTTGTTTATTTATTCATTAACGAAAAAAGGTATATTTTAAATTAAATAAATGATGTTTCCATCGGTAATTTTACGTTTTTAAGAGCAACAATTCAATTATTTTTACTAAACAAAAAGTATCAATCTGCTATAAGTTCTATTAGCTACCAACCACCAGCTAGATCAACCATTTAATAAAAAAATGTTAATTTTAGCTTTTTATATATGAAAATTAAGCAAAGGTTGACACATTCGTATAAGATATATATTATTAATATTAATGTTTGCAGGTTGTCCATGCCTCTTATCCTTTTTAGCTATATTTTCACCTTATTCTTAATACGATATTTTAATCTTCTAGCCACCCAAACCAAGTAATTAATAATAAACTGTTAATTTAATTTGTGAATAAATTCATATACCAAATTTAGCAATTTTCGTTTTCCAATCACCTGTTTGTGACTTTGTACTTTCCTTTATTCCCCTTGCCTTTGTCCCTAAGTAAAACCATATCTTAAAACCAAATTTACAAGTTTTCCTGCTTTTCCAAATCATGAATAAGATAGGGCTCCACTAAAATTCCTAGATTAATTACTAAGCATCAATAATTTGAGCTAATTAGAGAAAAAGTGGAACTTAAACTTAAAAACTATTTCAAGAGAAGGTCATAAGCTATACACACAGGGCTAATTATCTAATTGCACTTGTTATAAAATTGAAATCACTCAGAACCTCATATTTTTAAAAACAAACGTTATTACCACTTGAGTTAGGCGTCAAATGAAAGTACATAATATCTTAATTATATAATCAATCAATATGAAATAATTAATAATAGTTAATTTTATACTTTGCAGTTTCTATTTATAATAGCATATATTACTTAAAGCAACTCTAATATCATCCAACTAAAACTAAAAACAGAGATGAACTCTTTATATATATTTATGTATTTAATTGAAGAAAAGCTACTATTTATCTTGTGATGTTTAATAGTTTAATATATTATATTAGTATTTTTCTAAAATTTAAATATTATATTATTTATTCTATTTATTTTATCATATTATATTAATATGTTATTCCGTTATATTTTTTATTAGAAAAATAATAGATTATTTTGAAATGATGAAAAAAAAAAATTTCTTATCTCATAAAATTTAATTTATTGTACTAATATTTTTTTGAAATATAATTTTTTTTAAGACAAAAGAGAACACCTTTTATGATAACGACTATATAGATATTAATATAATATATCGGTGATAAAATAATAAGTTTCCCTTAATTAAATTGCACCGAAAGAATCGAATAACTCTGCGCTACTGGATAAGTATAGGTCAATTACATGTAATAATGGAGGATTAACTCTGTAGCATTGACAAGAGCAAAGAGTCAGAGAGACATCAGACCCCAGTTATGATACAAGACAAAAAATGACTTGGTCTCTGCATGCACCACCCTCATGTATAAATGATCTATATATGCTAACCCTATGTAAAATATATATTCAAATTATTGGGTTTATTATTTTTTAATTGAGATTTTGAATTCGAAATGTAGAGTACTTTCAAAACGTGGAAGGGAGAGCACAATGAATTTAACATTTTATTGCAATAATTAAAATTTTTAGTTCTAATTTTTCATAATACATTAGTCATGAGATTTAAAAAATATATGATTTATTTTCTGTAGTTTGATATATTATAATATAATATATTAGTACTCTCTTAAAATTTGAAAATTATATTATTTATTTCTTGAAATTTTAACAAATTACACTAATATCTTCCTGCAAATTTAATTTATTATATTAATACTCTCAAGAAAAAAATATATTATTTTTATTAGCATATTATATTTTTTTTCAAATTTTTATGTCAAACTATAGGAAACAAATTGTATATTATGTCAAACTATAAGAAATGAATTGTATATTTTTTAAACATAAAAAAAAAGTACTAAAATTAGAAAGAGTAAATAATAATTTTTCCAAATTTATAATTATTACTATTCGATTACCATATAATTGGTATAAGTATAGTATAAACCGAGACAGTATGGATGGGTCTCTTACATATAATATATGTACGCAAGAAAAAAATTTTTTTTTTTTCCCTTTTAACAATCATTAATTGTAAAGTAATAAAAAATAACCTATATATAAATGTTTCAGTATGGAACTCTTAACTGAAGAACTCATGCTATTATGATGAAAATAAATGTTAAGTTCAAACTAAATAAATCTCTTTGTGACATTGGAGAAAATTTTAAAGTAGGTCAAGTCTGACATATCATCCGTAAATTAATTAAATCACATAATGATATATATTTAATTATTTTATTTTTATTTTCATATCAATAAAATAAAATAATTAAGTTTATTTAGATAAGATTTCATTAATTAATTTAGTGTGAATAATTAATGTGTACCAGATAATAATATGAGTATGATAGACGGCCTATAATTATTATATTATGTAGGCTAAGTCTCTCTTGTTATTGACTTTCACCCCTTATATAAAGTTGGATAGGGATAAAGAAACGAATAATGTTTTAGAATTTCATCATTCTGAGTCTAAGAAACGAGAGAAGTCCTAAATGTAAATTCATTCAGATCGTTCATGCGACAATAGATTCGGCAAAATCAGATTTTTTTATATGTCCTCTATCTCAATTAAACTTATTTTGTGCTCTAAATTTTATATATTAAATCACGAGCTGAATTATCTTCGAACATGGAGTCCCATACCTTTCCCAAATTAATTATCCAACAGATTAATTTAATATCAACCCCTCAGCAATTGACGTTGGGTAGTTGACTGCTCAAATTTAATATATTGCACTTCTTAGCTAGCAATATATATATATATATACTCTCTTCTACATCTTCTATATATATTTTTGTTTAGATTATTTCGATTTGAGTTAAAATGTGGAGTGTAGGTGTAGTTCTGGTAATGATATATATTGGTCTTTGGATTTATAAATGGAAGAATCCTCCATGCAAGGGAAGGCTTCCTCCTGGTTCAATGGGTTTCCCACTCTTTGGTGAAACTATTCAATTCTTCGTTCCTGGCAAGTCTTTAGACATGCCTCCTTTTGTGAAGAATAGAATTAAAAAGTGGGTTTTTTTTTTTTTGGGCCCCCTAATTGTCAATTTTTGATATTTTACCTCCTTAATCGATTTTTTTTTTCTCAAATTGTGTCTTATGGTTCATTTTATCTATTATTAAAATTTCAAAAGCACGACAGATTCAAACATTATATGATTATGTGATATGTCGAAAAAACTCATGCGTGTGAAATACACACCTTATTTTATTCTTTGGTATGACAAGATATACATTATGACTAAAATTTCATTTTTTAAAAGGTAAAATGGATAAAAATAACAAACTATAAGTGATAATTTAGAAAAAAAAAAAGGATCAAATTGACAAGGTGAATAAATACATATAGTTGGATAAGTCTTCTGCCTTTTTTTTATTTATTTTTATTATAGACTTGATTTTGTATGATTTTGTGGCTAATTTGTTGTGTATATATATGAGTTACAGATACGGGACGATTTTCAAAACAAGCTTGGCGGGTCGGCCGGTTGTGCTTTCATCGGATGCTGATTTCAACTACTACATCCTTCAACAAGAAGGGAAGTTGGTAGAGTTATGGTATCTGGATTCCTTTGCTGAACTTATGGGCCAAAATGGCTCACTTAAACAAGGTTTTGACGTTGGATATGTTCACAAGAATCTCAAGAAACTGATTGCAGAATACTTTGGTCCCGAGAAACTTAAAACAACTCTCCTTCCTCAGTTACAACTCATGGCCAACGACACCTTGCATGCTTGGTCAAACCAAGAATCTGTGGAAGCCAAGCGTGCATGTTCCACTGTAAGTGAAGCATTTTTCTTGAATAAATCAACTCTTTGATTTTATCTTAATTAAATGTGTCTTTTTTCCTTGCAGATGATATTGAATTTCACGTCAAAGCTCATGTTTGGTTATGATGCCAAAAAGGAAGGGGAAAGTTTAAGTGAAATATATGCAAGCTTGATGCAAGGCTTATTTTCTTTCCCTTTGAACATACCCGGCACTGCCTTTCACAATTGCATGCAGGTTTTTTTTTTTTCCGAGATCGATTAGATATTCGAACTCGAGATTTTTTTGTTAACTATTTATTTCCTTGAGAAAGGAAAAAAAAGCTGGTTCTTTTAGTGTGTCAGCTGACTTCTATGTGCAGAATCAAAAGAATATACTGAAGATAATAAAGGGTACAATGAAAGAGAGGCAATCATACCCAGAAACAAGCAAAGGAGATTTTCTTGATCGGCTGATAACTCAAATGAAAGCTGAGGATTTGTTGACAGATGATCTTGTTAGTTTTGTCATCTTTGCACTTCTCTTTGCAACTTCTGAGACTATCCCTGCCAGTCTAACTTTGGCCATTAAGCTAATTACTGAGAATCCTCTAGTCATGCAAGAATTAGTGGTATTATTATATTGAATTTCCTTTTCTATTTTTTAATTAATTCATTTAATTATTATTTAATTCTTGATGATCATATCAGAAGGAAAATGAGGAGATTATTCGAGGCAGAGAAAATCAAGAAACCGGTCTAACATGGAAGGAATATAAATCTATGACTTTCACAATGCATGTGAGTTTTGATTAATTATTTCATATTTATTTCAATTTTGCCTATATGGGTTTGGCTCATATTTGAAAAATATATATTTATATAGGTTATCAATGAAGCACTTCGACTGAGTGGTTCAGTAGGAATCTTAAGAAGAACAATTGAAGATATTTTCGTCAATGGTATCATTTTTTTTTTTTTTGCCAATTTCAATTTAGAACTTGTATTCTTAAAAACTTCAGGTTTTTCAAACAATTGAAATCTGAATGCAGGATATACTATTCCAAAAGGTTGGACGGTCATGGTTGTTCCAACTTCAGTTCATTTGAATCCAGACACATATGACAATCCGGCAGCCTTTAATCCATGGCGATGGAAGGTACTAGCTACTAAATAAAGTTCAACCACAAAATTACTGGGTAAAATCTCACATAAGTATACTATGATTGAGAAGATTTTTTTGTTCTGGGTCAGAATGGTATCCCATGATTTCTTTCAGATATAGAAATTTCTAATCCTGCATGTAAATTGAAGTCACAGGATATCACTTACACACATAAGAGAAATTTCATTTTTCTTTTAAATGCCAAATTGGTAATATGGTATGTTCAAATATATGATATTTTGTAATTTTTTTTTTCTAATTGTATGCATAGTATTATGTAGTTAGATTAATAAATAAGTAATTAATATACATCAAATTTCAATAAATAGGATTTGGGACCCAATGTTCGTGCTAAAAATTTCATCCCATTTGGAGGGGGAATGAGATCTTGCGGGGGTGCGGAGTTCAGTAAAGTGTTGATGGCAGTATTTCTGCATGTTTTTGTGACTAAATACAGGTCTTTTCTTTTTCAGTTCTCAATTTCAGTACTTCAGTTATACGTGTCTGGTGCAAAGTGGCACAAATGATACTAAAAGTCTGATTATTTTCAGGTGGACTACTGCTAAGGAAGGGGAAATTGCAAGAACACCAATGCTAGATTTTGGAAAGGGGCATTTTATTAAGGTGTTCAAGAAGCTAGAAATGGAGTCAATTAATGAAGTCCATTAGTGCAACAACACAAATAAAGAAAATGTGTTACCATCAATTATTGGTGTTATTTTAGAGTCATTGCAAAATTTAATTTCATAAATATTTCATGTGGGAGATGTATCGTACAAGAAATGCATGTTAAATTTCTATATAAGAATACTCAAGTTAATCAAATTGACAGAGTATAAGATGTAAACCAATTAAGAAAATAAAAAGAGGAACAAGAATGCTGCTGAAGTACCCTGTTTTCCTGTTCTTGTAATATTTTGTTAAACTGTATTTAGCCTTGTCTTCAGTAATAATGGAGTGGTTATCTGGGTTTCTTTCTTTTAGCTTATTCACAACTGCCTGCTGACAGAATCCATACTTTGGAAAAGGAAGAAGGATAACGACCAAAAGGTATAACAAAGAAAAAGAGACATAACATTAACCAAATTGATATATATAAATATAAAAACAATATTGGCATAACGCCAGAGCCGCATATTGTGGAGCAAAACTACTAATTCATCTCTTCAACGAAGTTTGAAAAGATACAAGAAATACAAACAACATTATTAGAATATCCTTTCTCATAGACTTTCGGCTTAGCTGCAAAATCAGATGGATTATGTAGTTTGCTAATCACTCCATCCTAATAATGCACCTCAGCGACTCTCCTCGAAGCATGTAATCAAATGCTTTGTTTATTTCCGAGAAAGAAACATAGTGAGTGAAGTGAGAAAGTTTTAAGCAAAGTACATGTGCATGTCTTTAGAGTAATCCTATAAAACAGCAATCTAATGTTCTCAGTAATATCTTGATGCACAAAGCAAACACCTTATTCATGTACTTTTCCACGACAGAAGGAAGATCACTACGAGCCTTGTAATTGCCAAAGAAGGTTCCTTTGAGAGTTCTCCCATCCAGTAGCTTCAAAGGATGAGTTTTGAATGTGTCATCCTTGCTCCAGGAGACCCACCAATACGGCGACACCCCACCCCTGGAATGCAAAAGTAATGAGCTAAGACTAATCATATTTTTCTATCTAAGATTGGATAACTCCCCCATCAGTCATATCAACAAGGACCTGATAAAAAATCGTATTAATCTCAATAGAACAGTTGATTTTCTAGAATTATGACAGATTACTAAACATTATAGTGATAATGCTGAAAACATACTTCGATTTTAAAGAAAGAGAAAAATAGTCCTAGATAAGCAAAAACTTAGGACTTCTGCCATTTTTACTGTAATGGAATACTCAACACGCTCACTTCACTTGCCAAAATATTCATGGATTGAAAACATAGCATATGAAATGCCAATATAAAAGTCAAGTTAAGATCAATCTAGCACGAAGAGTTTCAAGATGTTTCAGAACCCACCTGTTGAATAGGCTTGTCATAATCTTTTGGATTTACAAACTCGGTAATACCAAAATTCTTGGCTGCCAGAAGAATAAGAATCTGAACCATCATCGGTTAAGTGCTGCTGGACTCAATTAGGTGTTAATCATAAGGCTATGTTTTTAATACAAGTTCACTCTACCTTCTTCAAATTGGCTGGGATTCAAATCAACACCAATGATCCTTGAAGCTCCTGCCATCCTAGCCCCTTCAGCAGCCTAAAGATTAGCATATATATAATATTAGAATAACTCATCACAAGCCTTTTATTACTGATACTTCAAATACAAATATGGAAGCAAACTTACAGCAAGGCCAACAGAACCTAATCCAAAAATCGCAACAGATTGCCCTTTTTTCGGCTTTGCAACATTCAAGGTGGCACCAAGACCTTCAGCAACAAAGCCTCCAGTTAGTTAATTGGCATAAATTATTAAGGGAAATGAAACAGCGCTGTTAGTTATAAACATGTGCACAAGAAAGAGGAAGTGGCAAGTTTTCTTCAAACCTGTGGAAATTCCACAACTGAGAACACAAACTTTGTCCAGAGGGGCTTCTGGGTTGATCTTAGCAACACAGCCAACATGGACTACAGTATATTCACTAAATGTGGAGGTTCCCACAAAGTGGTAGATGGGCTTCCCTTTGAAGGAGAACCTTGTCTGGCCATCATTTAGCATAACACCCCTCTCAGTATTGATCCTAAGGAGGTCACACATATTGCTCTCTTCTGATTTGCAATGGCGGCAATCCCCGCATTCCCCAGTGAAAACAGGGAGGACATGATCACCTGGTTGGAGATCAGTCACTCCAGGTCCAACGCTCTCCACAATTCTAAGCACCACAAAATTGGGGGGAAAACGCAATAGTAAGACAGTTTCTAGTCATACGACACAAATTTGAATTTACAGATTGAAAGAAGAAAATTATTAGATTTTCTAATTTATTGCAAACTTGTAGAGATGTGCTTACCCGCTAACTTCGTGGCCCAGTATGCGAGGAAATAGCGGTACTTGTCCCTGAAAGGCAACAGAGCAATCTTTATTTCAATGCAATGTGAATAGAGCTGCAGCTCCAACATTCCTATTTTAGAAGTGTCGAAGAAACCAAAACCCATGTGTAAAAATGGGCAGCCAAGTGAGGCAAATAATCATATAGTCCCGAGCCATTTTGGAAATAGTCCTCCCAATGCATGCTATAATTATCAATTTAGTCATCACTCCTTTAATTCAAGTTAGATCCAAATCCACTAAATTCCAACAAATGGTATCAGAGTCCAAATGACCTAACAGCCCACAAAAACGTAGAAAGTCCAATATAAATAGTTTATATCCTGATAAAGTCTTGTGGCCCAAGACCTGAAAACCAAGAAGAAAGCTCAACGAGAAAGATATAGGCAAAAAATATGATTAAGACCTATGACCTAAGATCTAAAGCCCAAAAAGAAGGTTTAGTGAGGAAGATCTAGGCAAAGGCAAATTAGAACTATGACCTTTGAGATTCAAAGAGTACAAACTCAAGTAAAAAAAAAAAGACTTGAGACTTCTGATATGGAAATTTCGCATCAACATTCCATTAAATGATATATAACAAATTTCAATGACAGATATTTTAATATTTCAAAATTAAAATTTAAAAAATTTTCTATTATAAATAATAATTTAAATATTAAATTATTATGAATTAGATAATTAGCATACTTTCCGTGTAATTTACCTCAAAAAAAAAATCTTATTAGTGTTTTGTTGAAAAAAAAAAAAAAGGTTGAGCCTGCCGCACGGATCTGTGAGTTGGGTCAAATGGCGCACAACCATTAAAGAAGTCAGCGAACCTATAAGGGCCGTTTAGGGTTGAGTCTGAAAAATGTGATTTTCGAAAAAATTTTATATTTTAACTTTTTTAAGTTTTAAAAATTATTTTTTAATAGAAACATTATATATAGATTTTTTTCTATAAACATATTTAAAAAAATAATTTATTAAAAATTAAAAAATTCAATAAATTATTTTTAAACAGTAATATCAAACTACTGTAAACTCAGAATTTTTCTAAAATCTCCTCTAAATTTGTAAATTGTATTTTAAACTACTATAATACAATTCTTATTATACACTTTGCATAGAAAAATGACATGTATTTTTTTATTTTATAAAATACTAATTTTTATTATAAAAATATTGATAATATTTTGTAAATAAAAAATACATGTAATTTTTTCAGAGTAAAAACTGTATAAAAAAAGTGTTGTAGCTCTCCTCGTCTGAGAAATCCTGAGTAAGAATGCAATATATCCAAATTAAAAAGTTGTTTTAAGAAATTTAATAAAATGAAAATGGTAAAGCAGCCCACAAAATTACTTCCGCTATAAACCTTAGCTGATGTATTTTTTAAAGGCAAAACCAAAGAATTCTAAAGAAAGAATCGAACACATTATCCAGACAAATAAGATGGGTCCAAGACCAACAAGTAACTAAAACCATCCAAGCATTAACAACCCAGATCAACTAGAAATGAGCAAGAAATTGCTTACCTTTGCAGCGAATGACTTGACCAACTGTATCAGACATGGCTTCTTTCTCTTCTCTAACAAAGAAAATGATGGATGGTAACCAAGAATTAGTTCACTCGAGTGATATGATTGAATTGTGGAAAGAGGTGGTGCTTGCGTATGGGATTTATAGTGCAAAATCAGAGAGCGAAATGTCATGGAATGCCAATTTTGGGTCTGAAAAATTACTAAATACGACCAACTGGAAATCCTGTAGGCGATAGCCAATTATGATTGTGCGCGCTTTCGTTGCCTGGTTTTCCATCACCACTTGCGCCGCTGTGCACGCTTACTTAATTTTTACCGAATCAAACAACTGACAAAAAATGATTTAAAATCGTATTCTACCACAATCTCCTCTTATATTTTTAGGAAAAGAAATAATAATATTTTTCCATTTTTACCATTTTACTTCTTTTGGTATAAATTATTTTTTATATTTTATTTTTAATCCATTTTACTTTTTTTAAAAATTTAAATTCTTATTAAATATATCTGTTATCAATCGAAAAAATATCTAAAAAATAGCATGTGTATTTCAATGTGCCTTTGTTTTCTTCTAATATATCATATTATATGTGATAACTTCATTCATTGTATTTTTAAATTTTTAAAAAACAAAATAAACGAAAAATAAATTATAAAATGATACAAATAAACAAATTGGATATGTCTTACACGTTTTTTACTATTATCATCGACTTTAATTTTAATACGTCTTAATGATATATAAACTCAAAATCGTATTAAATTATACTAAATCAAATAATTGATATTAAATGTTTATAATTAATAGTAAAAATTTATATATAACACTTTTATAGCTTCAATGTATAATTACATGCACTTTAATCTATAAAATTAAAATTATAAATTAATTAATTAAAATTAATATAACATCCATAATATTCAAATAATTGAAAATTCAATTGCAAGCAAAAAGAGAAGAGAGCAACTTCAAACTTGCCCTAGTCAATATATAAGACTATTAATATGTAAATATGATGAATTAATCCATAAAAAGTCTACATATTAGAAATTTCAATATCAAAGTTGAGATTTACCATGTGACCTATCATTGTCTCTGCTATTAATCACCGACATCATCATAATTTTTTCTTTTGAACAAAAACAGAGTTATAAAGCCATTAACTAGAAGCAGATGTTTCAAAGGCTATCCAACAATATTAATTGGCTCAATTCAAATCAATCAATGTTTGCATTAAAAGTGATTTTTTATTGGGTCGGATAAAATTTATTCAACCAAATTGTACTTTAAAGGTTGGCTTGGTTTAAAATTTATTGGATTATGATTAAACATGAGTTATAAAAGTTAGGTGATGTTGGTGGTTTTAAAGTGTGTGATTAAAATAAAAATGTGATATTTAGCTAGTTAGATTAATTAGCTTTATATATATATATATAGATACCTGGCTTTATTTTTAAATTTTAATAATGAGAAATTTGTTTTGAGTCTATTTATGCTTGCATATTAACAATTTTTTACCGTTAGAAAGACCATTAAGTCAAAAGAAAAAATGCTTAATTTTTTAATCTATATAAAAATTTAAATCAAATTTATTTTAAAATTTGATAAAATGAAACGTGTTAAAATTAATTGGATTAAAAATTATTTATGTTTAATTATTTAAAATTTAATTAACCAATAAGTCATTTGAATTATTCAATTTCAAAATTAAATTTGATGAAAAATAGTAAAATAAATTTATGGTACTCAATCTAATTATGGTGATGAAAATATTCATTCGATTTTATAAAAACTGTATTTTTTAAAAATTAGAGCAGCAAAAATAAAAATATTACATAAATAGTGTTTAGTTGGTAAAATATTGGAAATATAATTAGTATTTTGGTGATGAAAAAAATAGAAGAAATTTAAAGAACTTTTAAATTGTATTAAATAATAATTTTTTTGGTTTATTATGAGATTTAATATATCGTGCACTACATAATATGAAATAACAATCTCCTTGCACATATCATATATGTATTAAACTTCCATCAATATTGATGGATAATAGCTAGATAACTCGAATTCAAGACTTTTCATATTCTCACAAGTGATAATATCTTGATTGTTGAAATTAAAAGAATTTTGATGTAGAAGAATAATTATTATATTGTATAATTGCTGATTTTTAATTAAAAAATAGTGAAAATATTATTATTTTATATTTAATTATGTAAAACATGGATTTTTATAATAAAAAACTATTAAGTTGGAAAACTGAATAAAGTTGAATAAAGTAGAAAAATGAATAAATTTTAAGATAAGAAAAATAGGAAGAAAAAAAAAAAGAATAATCTAAGTGCTAAATTTGATATTTGGATATTTATTGAATTCAATCTATCCAATTCAATATTCAATTAATCCATGTAATATAAAATTATTGGGTTGGGTTAGTTTTTAGTGGATAGTTTATCTAATAATTTTAATAATGGGTTGGATTGGATTTATATTAATTTTGTCCAAAAAGGACCCATGAACAACCCTAGCTACAATGTCCAGAAGAATATGTGAAGAGAAAAATTATTAAATAGAATCAGTCTATTATATCATTTATAAATTAATCTAATATATTAAATTTATACCAACTAATAAAAATAAAATAATTAAATATATGACATCGTGTGATTTAATTAATTTATAAATTATATATATATATAAACCAGAAGCCTTAGAGAGCCTGGCTATCAGCTGCCCCAATTGCTTCCCCATTCACATACCAAAAAGATACACATGGTTGCTATCTTATCACCATATTCAATCATCAATATGGTAAATCATTTTTCCGTATTTATGATATTGGAAGCCTATAGATATATATAGTTAGTAGCTATTTATATATGAATAAATCTAATTTTATTATTTATTATGAGTGTTTGGAATTGATGTTAAAGGTAAAAAAATAGATTTAAATTTTTTTTTATTTAACTGACTAATTTTTTATTTTCTTATAAACTATTTCGTTCCAACATACTTTTGAAAAAAATATATTTAAGTTTATATTTTTTTTTCTAAAAATAGTTTTTAAAAACTCAAAAAAATAAATTATTTACAAAGTTCAGTGATATCACTAGTAGAAAAAAGTTATGTTTCCTCCTATTGGTATTAACTCAGTTTGTCATTTAATCATTTCTACTTCTATTTCAATTTTTATTTTGGACCAAGTCTACCAAGCATGGTGGACTAAGGGTCTAAACACATGTGGAAGACCACTTTTTAGCTATGCATTTAAAAAAAAAAGTCAATAAACGGTGTTAATCTCTGTAAATTCTAATTTCCTTGCAAATAATGATCGTCCTTCTCCTCAATCCTCTTCAAGCATGATTTTTCTATCTAACTTCATTTTCAACTAATGTAAGTAATGAATCTATTTTTCTATATCATATTTTGTTCCAATCTTGAAAATAATGAACCTATTTTGTTTATTTAGAATGATTGATTGTTACAATGTTTGATAATAAATCTAAATTTCTATGATTATTTTGTTTTATTATTAATGTTTGAATATCTGTGATGTTTGAACTAGAGGTTCGTGGTTTGTTTATTAGTTTATTGAAAAAAATTTATTACTTGAAATTGTTGGTTCATTAGAAATAATGTAAATGTTTATTACTTTATTGATAAAATGTTCATTTTATTTTAAACTATAGATTATTAGTAATGTAGTAAAAGATTAATTTCTATGATTATTTAGTTTGATTATTGATGTTTGAATTCCTGTAATGTTTGAACCTATAGATTTATTAGTTTATTGAAAATGTTCATTAGTTGTAAATTGTTGATTCATTATAAATAATGTAAAAATTATTGATAAAATATTTATTTTGTTTTAAACTATAGATTGATTAGTAATGTAGTAAAAGATTAATTTCTATGATTATTGATGTTTGATTATCGATGTTTGAATTCCTGTGATGTTTGAACCTATAGATTCATTAGTTTATTGAAAATATTCATTAGTTGTAAATTGTTGATTCATTATAAATAATGTAAAAATTCATTACTTTATTGATAAAATATTCATTTTGTTTTAAACTATAGATTGATTAGTAATGTAGTAAAAGATTAATTTCTATGATTATTTAGTTTGATTATTGATGTTTAAATCCCTGTGATGTTTAAACCTATAGATTCATTAGTTTATTGAAAATGTTCATTAGTTGTAAATTGTTGATTCATTATAAATAATGTAAAAATTCATTACTTTATTGATAAAATATTTATTTTATTTTAAACAATTGATTCATTAGTAATGTAGTAAAAAATTCATCAATTTATCGAAAAAAATTCATTTATTATAAATTGTATGTACATTAATAATGTAGTAAAAATTCATTAGTTTAAAAATAAATTTTATTTTGTTTTAAAGTAAAAGCATAAACTAAAAGTTTATTTGTTTATTAATAAATGTTCATTTTTTGCAAACTGTACATTCATTACATGAAAACTATAGATTCATCTAGTTTCTACAAATTTATTTATTTGTTTGCTCCATGATTTGGGCGCATTATTCAATTTATAAAGATTCATTAGTTAATAAGCACAGATTCATTAGTTATGAACTATAATTTCAAATTTCAATACTCAAATACTCATGTTTATTACTTATTTTACAGCTGAAAGAGAATAAAAACAAAAATAGGACAAAAAATACAAAAAATGAAGAACATAAAGAGAAGAAAATCGAGAGAATAAAGAACAAAGACAATAAAATAATTCCAAACGCCAAAAAATTGCACCAAAAAAAGGAAATAAGTAAAAAAAGAAAAAAAACATAACACAAGGAAAGTTTTATCTCTTGTTAAATTCAAAAAATTAAAACAACCTCTTTCACACATGTAATTTAGACTTTGAATCCATAAAGTATCATGGACCGAGATACATAATATAATTTGCACTTCTTTTTCTTATCTATTAGACGGGCCTAGCAAGAATTTAACAGAGGTCTTCTTGAAAAGCATATTTACCTAATATTGGTCATCAATCACAATCAATCCATTAATGGCCCTTGATGAAAATACTTAATACTTAATATAAGTTAATAAAAGATTTCTATATGTTTCAATTTCTTGATACGTCTAGTGGTCCTTCACTAGAATACATTTCTACTTTTAGAAGTTAGGTCTAGCATTCCTTTTCAGTAGAAACTGCACGGCACTTGCTATTCCATTATTGATAGATGATTGCAATTGCTAAATATGTATATTAGATGTTCAAACCTAATTTGATAGGTAGCCCATATTGAGATTCAAGCTAATTTTAATGATCATTATCAAGTGGAAATTTTGCCCAATGTCATTTTTCATCTTTTCTTTTCATAATTATCAGCAGTTTTTTTTAAAATATTATTCAAATTAGTTTTTTGTACTGATTTTTTTAGAAGAAATTTCACTAAATTACATATTGGAAAAAAGATCAAGTACAAATCAAGAATCGCATCTTCATCTTCATCTTCATCGCCAGTAGAGATGACGACCTCTTTGAGTTTGACGATCAAAGCAAATTGAGCTTCAATGTCCTTGTCATTGGCAACAAGAGCGTCATCGTTGTCTATGCGATTGTGATCGGTAGATTTGGATAGCGAATTTGAAGTTCTAAAACCAATGTCCAGTGATGAATTTGACACATCAGATATCAATGCATTTGAAAATTCTTTCAGGTTTCAATTACTTCACTTTTCCATATAATTGAAGTCATTTCAAAATTGAGATCGATGAAAGGGGGATGAGTATACGACATTGTAGATAAGAGCAAGAAAGAACAATAAAATATTTTAGGAAAATATGTTTAAATTATTCAGATGATGATGTAATTGCAATTGTAATGTGTTTGTGATTATTATAATGATATTTGAGTCTGTATGTCTTCTTCTTCTTCTTCATTTTTTATGAAACTCACCAAAGTATTTTTATAGTATACCCAAAGTATTTTCAAGGTATACCAGAGATATTTTTATGAAATTTCCAAAGGTAAACCGAAGGTATTCCCAAGGTATACATAGGGAGTTCTTTTCAGGGAATTCTTTGAGAATTCTCAAGGTATATATAAAATATATCCAAGGTATTCTTATGGAATTTCCAAAAGTATACCGAAGGTATTCCTAAGATAAATCCAGAGAATTCCTTCTAGGAAATTTCTTGAGTATTTCCAAAGTATTCCTAAGGCATACTCAAGGTATTCCCAAAAAATTTCTAAAGTATATCCAAGGTATTCTTATAGAATTCCCAAAGATATAACTAATGTATTTTCAAAAAATTCCTTGAAAATTCACAAGGTGTATCCAGAGTATATCCAATAAATTTTCAAGATATTCATAAAATATACCAAACTGTTCATTTGAGAAATTATGATATTTTTAATTTTGATTGAATTTTATTCTTTTTTTCTTTTTCTTTTTACTTAATGATCAATTCTTCTTGTTCTCTTTTTTTGTTCTTTATTAATGAAAATTGAACTAAGATATGTCTAAGATATGTGGAATGTCTACCGAAGATATACTGTTTAGGCACATTTTGGGTGGCTTTTCAGACTTTGATACTATCATTTGAGAATTTGTGATACTTTAAATTTTGATTGCATTCTATTTTTCTTATTCTTTAATGACTTAATTATTCTTGTTCTTTTTTGTTGAAAATTAAATCAAGATATGCCTAAGATATATCGAATGTATGTCAAAGTTATATTGTCTTAGCATATTTTGGGATTATTTTGAGATTTAAATATTGTTGTAATTTTAGAAAATTATTTTCGGTAAAATTTATAAATTGGTATTTTGCTTTTAGATAATTTTGTAAAATTCCCTATTATTGAAGTTAACTCACTTCTTAAACTGTATACACTCTTAATCTTGATTTCTAATCAAAATAATACGTTTAGCTCGTTCCAACTTGGGCCTAAATCGACCTGTTGGAGTTCATAACTAAAGCTACAAATTTCAAAATAGCGATTGTTATGGAATGTTATATCATGTACTTTGATATATGTAGTATTGTAGGTAAAATACATTTTACACATGTGAGTATCGGTAACAATTTTTTAAATAAAATAAATTTATATAGCTATTAAATATATCGTGATAATTTTATAAATATTTATCATCCGTTATATATACGTTCATTAGTTTATTGAAAAAAGTTTATTTGTTGTAAAACTGTAGGTTCATTACAAATAAAGTAAATGTTTATTAATTTATTAATAAATGTTCGTTTCTTGTAAACTATAGATTCATTATCAGTAAATTATAACTTATAAATTGTAGTTTCATTAGTTATAAATTGTAGGTTCATTAACAATAAAGTAAAAAATTTATTAGCAATAAAGTAAATATTTATTACTTTAAGATTCACTAATTTATTAATAAAGGTTTATTGGTTTATTAGTAAAGGTTCATTTCATTTCTTTGTGTATATAATTTAATAGATATTATATTTTTTTTGTTACAATCTATATGTATGAATTCATTAAATTTTCTTAATGAAGATGCATTATGTATTCAATTTAATGAATATTATATTATTTTCTTTAAATATTTTTTAATCCATAATATAATTTATAGCTAATAAAATAATAGTAATAATTTAATGAACGTTTACTTTATTCATAATAAATATTTTTCAATAAACTAATTAACATTTTTAATAAACTAATGAATATTTTTTAATAAAAATACAACATATATTTATAAAATTATTACCAATAATTATATAAATTTACTTTATTTATAAAATTACTACTTATTCTCGTACATGTATTATGATCTTTCGTCTATAATATTTCAAGTTACACAATATAATTTGCTAATTGTTATTTATTGGGCTTTTGTTTTCCTTTCCAAAGGAAAATAGCAAGTAAAAGTCAAACGCTACATAAGCCTAAGTTATGTAGAATAAAAGTGCTGTTGGATTCTCCAGAAATCTACAAAACTATGAATCTGTCATTTGTACTCGAGTAAGAATGAAAGCTACATAATCTAACTATGTTTTTAAACTAAGAATTTAAACAATCTCTAAATTTATATAAAATTTATTATTTGACTATTTAAAAAAGTTAAAATTCATAAATTTTACATTCATCCACTCAAATTCTTTATTTTTTAAGAATTTAATTTTCTAATAAATTAATAATATTTTAAAACTATTTTTAATCTTAAAAAAATAAAAATTAATTTTCTTTTAATTTCAACTAATTGTTTTATTATTATTATTATTATTTTACATAATATAGTATTTATATGAATTAAATTATTAATTATCAATATTTAATAAATGGTATAATTGAAAATATTGAAACAAACATAAGTTTATGTATAATTATATTATCAATTCATAAATTTTATAGTTAAACAAAACAATAAAATTTTTAAAATTCATAAATTTTATAATTTATTTAAAACTATAAATTTTATAAAATTTATAAATTTTAAAATTTTTGAATCCAAACGATGTAGAGAGAAGAAGAAGATGGAGGTGGGCACGTGACTCTGTCTAATTGGCATGCATGGGTCTATTTTTAATCAAGTCAAAATATATGCAGAACAGGCACATTGAAATTTCTAAGATTGGTTTTGCAGGCGTTTCAAGACACACACACATATATATATATATATATATATATGCTGCATTGCAACATTAGTACTTATCAAGTTCAAACTCTGTATACTTTGCTTTTCAGGGTCATAGCTTTTCTGTGCTATTCACACCCAATTGAATCCTTACTATGTATTAAGATACTGACAACAAAATATATAAGAAATCAAACTTTTCTCCTGTCTACAAGACTTCAATTCCAGGCCAAAAATCTTGGTCTTTCTTTCACAATGTTAAAGTAATTAATTCCTCTCCATATAAAAAACAAAAAAGGGAAGACACTGTTTTGCTATGATTGAAAAGGCACTAAAGTAGAAACGATACAATTCTGCCTCTGTTTTTCATATATAAAAAAAACTAGAGTCAAATATCCTTGAATATTGCAACAACTTATTCCCACCCACCTCCTTGAAATGAAAGTGAGTCTCCTACCTTTCATCATAAGTAGTCATCATAATATCCATTTTTCCTTTCGGCTACCACTAGCCTGTGTACTAGTGCATTAAACCCAGACCATTACAAACAAAAATTCCCTATTATATTTCTCTATATATATATAACTATCTTGTCACTTTCTAATAATTTGGCCATATTTTAAGGCTTTCTTACTTTTCAGGACATTCATCTATCCACCATTTAATTTCCAAGTCAATCTGCAAAGTAACTTCTACAATATCGGAACATAATGACCATTGATCTCTCTAATTCATTGGCTATATAATTTATGTGCCAAACCATCATTATAACTTATCCCGTGACCTTCATATCCTGCAGGTGTCT
This sequence comes from Balakata baccata, assembly GCA_949630135.1. Classification (NCBI taxonomy): domain Eukaryota; kingdom Viridiplantae; phylum Streptophyta; class Magnoliopsida; order Malpighiales; family Euphorbiaceae; genus Balakata; species Balakata baccata. The sequence continues at coordinate 124,230 of CATIWF010113073.1, forward strand.
GTGTAAATAATGCTTTGGATTCTCTCCATGATTTCCTTTTTCTGTTTTGTTTTGGTGATGACCCAATTTCCCTTTTTCTCTCATAGGCCTAGAAATATATAGTAGAGGAGTGTTACTGGTAATGAAACTAGCATTCCAAAGATAACCCTGCAATTGGACAAAAATAAATAACTTTAGTCTGCAGCCAATCGGAGCTAAATGAGAATGTGGATTATAAATTCATAATAAATAATTAAAATAATGTTTAAAATAAAAAAAAAATTATTATTTTGAATTTTTTCATACGGGGAATCCAATCATATTCGAATTCAAGACCCCACATTTTCTGAAAATTATAACTCTCATATTGGTTTTCATGAGACAAAATCAACCATAATAGTGTAGTAGCACAATTGGACTTACCCTGTGCTTAATATATCAGGATGCAATCCATATTCTCTTGCAAACACAAATGGTACTATCCCTTGTGGAAGAGCCGCCTGAAATTCATTTACATCACAATATTTGATCATTTAGAACTCTCAATAAAATTTTTAGTCACATCCTTTGGTAAAAAAAATCTATTTAAAATGTGACTGAAAATCCTCCAATAGAAATCAATAATGGCTTAGACTCGACTTATGATTTTAGTACCTGAACTATGGCGGCACGCAATCGGACTCCTCTTAAGCCCACAGCAACGGATGCAGCAGACATTATTATGGGACCGCAGATGAACCGGATTGCCATCCCGATTGTTGCCCTTTTCTTGCCGCACGCAATTATCCGAGTTTGAAGAGCCATGAACAACCCTAAACTGAACATCGCCATTCCAAGACCCGCATCTGATATTATTTTGATCGAGTTCTTTACCAGACTTGGCATTCCCACATTCCATCTGCTTACCCACATCCCAAAAATTACGAGCTCATTGAAATCTAGTAAAGTTTTGAACTCAACAAATTTCACAATTCTAATCACGAGACTACAACTATTAAAATAAAAGAAAAGGGAAAATTACACCCAAAAAAAAAAAAAAAAACTGTACACTTTTTTATACCTATACTAAATTCAATAAAAATTTGAATTTAATTATATGAATTTTCAATTTTATAACAAATTTTGTTTTGATTCAATAAATTTCACTCTAATCCTATAAAGTGCTTGTTTGAAAAAATGATCTAAATTTAAAAGAATTAGCTAGTAGTCACTATCGCTACTGACATATAGAAAAAATGTAATAGTCATATAAGATCGGAATAAGGTTCATTAGACCTAATATAAGATTTATTACAAAACTGAAGTTTCATATAATCAAATTCAAAATTTTTAAAAATTGAATATAAGTATAAAAAAAATGTAAATTTTATGATTTTTTATATAATTTTTTTAAAAATAAATAAATAAATAAATAAAACTTACTTGAACGAAATCAAAGACCAGATAAGGCCTAGAGCACTAGAGTATGTATTTGGATTGCGAGAGAGCTTCCTTCCTACCACTGTAAGTATTAGTCTCAGCATGATGAAGGCACGTGGCATTTCTTGACCAATTGCGGCTTCCGTTTTCGAACTTGTCTCCTCCTCCTCCGCCGCCGCCGCCGCCGGCATTTTACAACTGTCTCGGAAGCTAATTTCCTTTTCTGAAACATTTTTTTTTTAATTTAATACACACTATAAATTAATTTTTTAAAACTTCTGAAAATATGGATAATAATTAAAATACCTTGGTTTCGGTTAATTGGGGATTTGGTGGTATGATTAAAGGATAAAATAATTAGATTCTCTACTAAGAGAATGACACCAATTAGACAAGACAACCGAAAAGTCCTGATATTTGATTACACACGTGCTCAAAGCCTAATGATGGTGCCTATCAGTTAAGGAGCTGATTCATTTGAAGCCAAAAGGACATATATATATATATATATATTAACACTTTTTAATATTTAATTTTGAATTAATTGTCGAGAAAAAAGATATTTTTAAAAATAATTATTTTTATATTTTTATATTTTACCGATTAATTAAGAAATTATTAAAATAAAATAGTGTTCTTAATATTTCTAGTTAACAAATTCATTAACTTTTTTTTTTCACTTTTTCTTATCTTACAGTGGATTGGTGACCCTACCTGTCTCGTTGTTTGTAATCATGAAGTGCAAACTTGAGGTGAAAGATAATTAAATTTTAAATTATTTAATATATATACTATGTTTCAAATTTTAAATATTTTAATTTAATACTTAATATTTTGTTATATTTTTAACTATTTAACTCATTTTTTCACAATTTTGGAAATAATTTGTTCATTAACAACATGCTCTTAAACACCAAATAATAATGACTTCATTATATTGCATTTATTAAGTAATGGTCGATCATGGCCTACCTACAAAAATTGGATAAATGATTCTCAAAATATATAGAGATGGATCTAATGATTCTATCATTCTAATACCCACAATTCTATATATTCTTAATACTTTTTTTTTTTCATTTTGAGTTATTCCGACTAATAGAAATTTGTTGGACAGAACTTGAAGGCATAAATAGAAATGGCAATTTGTGTATAACACTATTATACTAAATATATAGATACGACACAATTAATTAATTATGTAAAAAATTAAAATACACAATAAAAATCCGTATTACTATGATATAATATAATTAGACATGATTAAGTGTATCTAGATGTATATATATTATACGATACCAAATGATTTGATTCTATTAACTAAATGTATCAATATATATATATACATTACATAACACAAGACACTATTATACATAAATAGATATAAATATTAAATTAAAAATACAATAAAATTTACAAAAATAAAATTCCACATATTATATATATATATATATTATATAAAAATAATAGCTATATAATATTTATTTACATATACAATATACTAATATAATTAATTTTAATAAAATGTATTATAAATTTATTTATATATAAATATATTTTATAAATATTTAAAATATTATAATATATATTTAAATATTTTATATATTTTTAATTGTATATAATTGTATTTTAATAGATTAATGAGATAAAATATATTTATGATATAATTTTTTTTTGGTATTCTAATTGTATTGATACTATTATAACATAAATTCATTTAGTTCAAATCTATATATATCTAAATTCGTATCGTTTAACCAGTTAAAAATGGTCAGGAATAAAGACTTTTTTGGTATTATTCTTTTATGGCCGGCTTCCACTTATGATATTGAAAATACAGCTGTTTAGTTAATTCAGTTAATATAATGGAAGCATGAATATGACACCTAAAATCAGATTTATTATGTCAGATTCAAACAAAGTTTTATCATCTTTTGAGACATAACTCTCTGCAAAAAGCTATTTTGTCTATTTTGCTTTCTAGTGACATTTCATTGTTCTTTTCCAGTCAAGAAAACGACGCCGCGTCAAAAGTAAACGACACAGTAAAAGCAGGAAAAAAAATATAGACTCGGAAAGATTCTTGTTCATACCAGTAATATCTTTGCCGCCGCCGCCGTTTTGACTCTTTCCTCCCGGTGACTCCCCCCACGGCATTTTAACATCAGGAACCGTCGGTGATGGCTGCCTGAAAAATTTCCCCGCAACCGGAGACCTGACCCAATACGGAGTGCTCGCGGCGTTAGTCACGTCCAACTCGTTAAAGTTCGACGCCCTTGGCGTCGGCTGCAGCGAGTAAGCGTCAGATGAGGCGTATCCCGACAGTCTGGGACTCGTACCGGACCGATACCCGAAACCCAATTCACCACTACATATTATTATCTCGTTCGATCCATGATTATAATGAGTGTAACCATTACTAGCGTTGGCATTGACACTGTACTCGTGAAATGGAGCAGGGGTGTTAACGGAAAAGACTTCGGCGTTGGAGAGATTTGAGGGTCTAGGAGTGAGGCAGATGGAGGAAGATAGAGCTGAGTCCGCGGCGGAGGAAGTGGACCGCCGGATGCGGACACGGATGCGGCCGTTGCCGTCAGTTTCTGATTCTGTACGGAGTGGATCCCGGCCGTCGAGGGAGATAACATCATTGTCGAGCTCGATTTTGGCAATGGAGGCTGCTGTGGATCCTGGGAATTGATTTTTAATCAGAAGGGTCGCTGCTCTATATTCAAACAGGAAGAGCAAAAGAGTGTACCTGAAAAACAATGGCATACAACAAACAATCATATATTCGGTATATCTATTATTAGTTAAAGCTGATAACCAATGTGGGATAGCTAACATACCATATAATACATTGAAGAACGACGAGTTGGACCATGAGGGACTGGGTGAACTCGCCATACATGGACATGAGCAAAGGGATGCCCATGACGAGAGTGTTAGGCAGAGTAGCAACGGAGAAGAGAGTGATGAGCCAGTCTAAGCCTCCATGAAAGAAAAAAGCCCATCCAGAGAGAAGGACAAGGACGAAGATTTTAGAGAGAGTATCAGCCAATATGAACTTGGTGTCCATTTGATAAGGATTGTTCTGTGAGATGAAATGGAAAGATAGAACTGGAACAGCAAAAACAGCTACGAATCTGTTGATGCCTGAGCATTGATCTGGTGTGAATATTTTCCACCATTTCACTGACCCGTAGGCCACAATCATCGCAAAATAGAGAGGCACCATTGCGCTCATAACCTTGTAGAAATCCTCTGCACTTATCATCTTTCTGGGTTCTCAGTATGCTTAATAATTCTACTGTGTATAGTGAACGGTTTTTCACCGTTTAAATAGATGATTTGTGGACCAAATTGCCCTTAGATTTGCGCTTAATTTGCTTTGAGTCTAGGCATTATTGTAATTAGCGGGAATTGCGGTTGGTCAGGTTAATGATTATGGTTAAGGTGCATTTATCTTTTTTTTCCACGTGGCAAATATAGATACCCATTTTTTTTATAATTAATTTGTTATTTCCAATTAACTATTTGCTAATGAAAGATGACATGATGGACTTAGAAATACTAAACGTAGATGCAAAATGCCCTTTTTAATTTCATGATAATACATATGATCTTACTTGGGAACGAAATTCCCATTCCCCATCTCGGCAAAATTTTTGCATATACCAAATTAATTAGATTTAGAAAGTGTTACTTAGATAAAATAATTTATATAATATATTTTTTATTAGTTTTATCTATATAAATTCTGTCTATTAAAAATCTTATTCTATCTTTTTTTTTTTTTTGAAAAAGAGAAAAATAATATAATTGAGGGATGGAGATTGGCATTGTCTTTATTGTACTGTACCTTACTGCAAAAAATTATCACAGAACAAGGTGGTTTGGGGATGCATCGATCTGGATCACACGATTGGCCAGTTTTATGTAATCATGATACATCACGCATGCATGATCAGAAAGAAACAGCCTTGCTATTTTGCGATCATTCTGCCTAGTAGAATTTATAAATTTTTTTCCCTTAAATACTCCTTGAGGTTAATGTTGGATCCTAGTCAGATGAAAAAACTAATAAAATTTATAATAACTTGACAATTTTATTATCGAGTTACTTTTTAGAAAAAGTTATATTCAAATTTATTATTTATCAAATTTTATATGGTATCAGAGTCATAATTTATGAGCAGTACTGTCTGTTACTTTCATATTCCAAGTGATCTCCCATTATGTTATACCTCTATAGCAAGCCTAGGCGTAAAAGGGGATATTGGATACCATCGGATGAGATGAAAAAATTAATAGAGTTTATAATAATTTGGATAATCATTTACTTTTGATCTAGTTTTTAGAAAGAGTTACTTCTAGGCAAATTACCTTCCGAAATTTACCGTCAATTACAAAATAATAATAATAATAAAAGTGGAGTTGAATTTAGAAACCAAGTTTGGAATCAAGTGGAATTCGAGTTTGATATTACTCAACTCAGTCCGAAACCCATAGACAGCTTACAGTGAATAACTGTACTTGTTGAGCATGAAAAGAAATGAAACAAAAGGACCCTTCATTTTCTAAAGAACTATCTTTTTCTTTCATTAAAGAGCACAGAGATGAAAGACCAAAGCTTTGCTTCTGCTCTTTCAGTAAATGAGACACACACTAAAAGAATCTTGAAAAGAAATATTTCAAAATCTTATTCCAATGAAAGATCGCCAGATTGTGTGCAGTAAAAGGGGCATTTTATAAAGCTCCATATAAAGATTAAAAAGGAAAAAAGAAAACAATAAGTTTTACCTCATTAGTACTATAATATGATAATTAGAACTTTAAAATTTTTTAATTGAAAAAAATGAAAACAAAAACCCTTTTTTTGAGAAAAAAGAAAAGCAAGCTCAAATATTTGTACCCTTTTGCAAGTCCAATCATAATTAAGATGATGCTTTCATAAAGTTTATTAGCTTTCAGCATATTTATCAGTTAATTAATCTTGGATTTAGTAGCTGATTATATATTAATGCAAAGTACTTAGGGCAACCATTATACTCTATTGCTCTCAATGATCTTGCCATGGTAGAGTAAAAGTGAAGATTGATTACAACTCTTATCCTTCTTTTGAGTTTATTACCTTACATGTTGCACTTGATTTATTAATTAATGGCAACCAAATAAAACTACCTTACTTTTTCATCTTATTATTCATTTCACAAATAAAATTTTACTAATTTATTTATTTTCAGCATGAATTATCTATTTTAATTTTTTTTATCAAAATTCAGGAGCTAAATTTTTAGTACAATATATCATTAAATATTGGCTGAATTTATATAGACGAAATCAATGAAAAAGTATCGTGATACTCTCTCATTAATTTAATCTATATATATATACTCGGTCTAAAAAAATTCAAGCTGAATTATTTCTAAGTAGAATAAGAAAATGTTAACACAGCAAAGGAATGTTTAATTCAGGGAGTAATTAATATATCAACAATCATGCATGTGCATATAGCAGTTGTCAACTTATAGCAGAAGTAAATATATTAGTATCATGTTGTCTCTTAATTTAACGAAGTTGACAACTTTCACAAACACTTTCGATCATAATAATCTTTTGTTTAACAGATTAAAGACAATGTCCCGCAGTAATATAACAATGTCTATATATATTTTCCTAAGAATGATGATAAATTGCTTATTTTGAATCATTCTGTCTTCTTTTGATTTTTCTTCTATATATGGATATATCATAATTCCAATTCATTTGAAAAATTCAAGTTTTTTTTTTATATAAATTTTAATATGGGCATGACAGGTTTCTTTTGGTTTTTTTTCTTTCCAGTGACCAAAAGAATTCAAATTGTTCATTTGTATCTCAATACAAATTAATAAAAATAAAAATATTCACAAAAAATAAAAATTTACTCGCAAAAATTTATGTTCTTTATCAATCCCTTTTTTTTTTCTCTTTTTCCTGTTTTATTACTGTTGATGTTCCCAGCAATTTAAATTTCATTCTTAACAAATCTGTATATTAATGGCAAGAATTGCTCAGGGTAAGTGCCCCATGGCATTAGAAGCTCAGCCTCTTTCAGTAGTCTCAGGATCGAGACCCCTTACAAAAAAAAAAAAAAAAAAAAAAAAACAAGAATTGACAAAATTAAGCGCCTCAGCAATTGAATGAAAATAATTTCAATCCTTTATCCGCTTTCAACTATATATATAACTATAATTACTTGTGTCCGTGTGAGTTCTGGCATATGAAGTTTCATGTTTAAGTTAGAAGTTGAAATTCATCATTATATTTTCTACCTGCATCAACTTTAACTTTTTTAGGTTTCTACTTATATTTATAATTCTAACATACATAATCAATATATTAGTATAATTGTTAACTTTTTTTTTAATCCTTTATCAATAGCATACTGGATAGAATCCCGAAGGGTGGTAAAACACCCCCTCAAAAATTTTAAAATAATTGCATATTTAGAATTTGAATTTAAAACTTGTAATAAAGTTAAAAGAGTCTCGTACCATCTTACATCTTTTTGGGTTTAGTATAATTGTTATTGATTTAATTTAGAGGCAATTTGCATATAAATATGATATTACAATTATGGTTATACGTACATGCATTAGTCTAAAATTAATTAAATTAATAGTATGGATTGTGTTATGTGTTTTTTGAGCATATTGAACAATGAAAATTAATGACATTGTGCGTGGCGGAAATTAAAATGATTGGTTGCATTTTCGAAGAAATTAGTTATAATTAATAATTGACATAGTTGAATGTGGTGCACGGGTTGAATATAATGATGATATATATTAGGGTGTTTGGGATTGTTGAATATTTTAAAATGATGTTTTAAATTTTGTTTATTTAATTGACTGATTTTTTAAAATTTTTATAAATTATTTTTTTAAATATATTTCTGAAAAAAATATCTATTTATATATTTTTATCTATAAACAGTTTTTAAAATTTAAAAAAAAATTAAAAATACAGTTTTTTTTCAAAAAAGTCCAAAAAGTACTTTTTATTTTTTATTTTTTATCTAAATGTAATATCAAACAGGGTCGATAAATACTAGTGGAAATTAGTGAAAGAGGTGAAAGTGCTCAAAGGCTATGAAAATAATTATAGCAACACAATTAGGATTATTATAGCAACGCATGCCCACACTGAATCCCTAATCAGTACATATCATTCAAATCTCACCTCTTAGTTCCCCATGGGCTTCTATCCTTTTTCTTTCTTTCATGATTACAATACCAAAATATATGTTCATTAAAAAGAGAATCAGCCTTGGCAACAGTTAAATCAAGGTTAAGAATAAAATGATTGAAATTAATATTTGAATTTCACTTAAATATTAGTTTAAAATATTGCTCAATTAGTGATATGTTCGTTAATATCCAAGAATTTTGGCTTAATTGATATTATAGACTGAGTTTGTTAAGAATAACTCTTGTGTTCGTACTCCACTAAACACATATTCTTAAGAGGATGTGAAGAATTTTAATTATAATTAAACTTCAAATAGAATTATAATGAGACCATAAAATGGACAAAAATACATGTGTTTTACACACACAAAAATGATTTGCCCGTTCCGAATTGTTTGACAAGTTAGATCATCATGTCTCCTTAATACAAATTGGTAAAATCATAAAAAGTGATTCGAATTCGTTTTGAATTTGGTGTAAATTCATATGAATAGATCCATCTAAAATGATACACAAATATATATATATATATATATATATATGTAGGATTAGATTTGATCCTTTTTTTAAGAAAATTTCATGGTTTAACCATATTTATTATTATTTTTTAAATTTATCCATAGTTTCTAGTTTATTCATTTGTACTTAAAATAATTACACTTTTACATATTTCTTGTATCTCACATTTCATTGATGATTTTAACGTTTTAATCAAATTATTGTTATTTTTTCGCAGAATTTTCTCATTTGTAACTTCACATCTCTCTACTTTTCCACATTCTTATTGTGCATTCGTGTTTTGTTTTTTTTTCATATCAGTTTTTCAGTATTTTTTTATGCTTTGGTGATTTGATTTTGTGTATATTTAGTGTCTTTTTTCATTGTATTTGATCTCGTTGTTAATATCAATGGCTAAAACACTATCATGGAAATCTAGGGCTTATTCTGAGAATGTTATTTTGAAGTTGAAGAACGTTAAAGACACTTATGATGATAAATATATACCTCAAGAGGAGAGTTGTAAACATGTTGTTTCGAAGAAAAGAAAGTTAAAAGTAGAGAAGAGTAGAAGTGATAAATCTTTGATTCTTGTTTATGGTGATACTGTCTCTTATGTGAATTTTTTTTCATTTTATATTATTTTTTTAGTGCTTTTTTGTGTTGTTGTTTATATTGTTTTTTGGGTTGGTTTTTGTAAAAGTATACTGAAAGTATGCCTAAAGTATTACCAAAATATACCCTAGGTATGTTTAAGGTATACCATACTGTATAGGTTGCTTGCCACAACTGGTTTAGGCTTAAGGTATTCCAAAGATATATCTTAGGTATGCCCAAGATATACCGTACTTTATAGGCTGCTACAACAACTGGTTTTTGCTTAAGTATGCTCAAGATATGCCCAACATATGTCATAGGTATACCAGACTGTTTACACTGCTGTTACAACTGTCTTAGACCGAAGATATTCTCAAGATATATCTTAAGTATGCCCAAAGTATTCCGGACTGTAAAGGCTTCTGCGACAACTGGTTTATGCTTAAGGTATTCCCAAAATATACCCTAGGTATACCAAACTATATAGGTTGTTCCCTCAACTGGTTTAAATTTAAGATATTTTCAAGATATACCCTAAGTATGTACAAAATATATCGTACTCTATAGATTACTGCCACAACTGGTTTAGGCTTAAAGTAGTCCAAAGGTATACCTGACGTATGTCGTAGGTATATCGAACTATTTACACTGCTGTTATATATGTCTTAAGCCGAAGACATTTCAAAGATATACCATAGGTATTCTGGACTCTATAGGCTTCTTCAATAACTTGTTTATGCTTAAAGTATTTCCAAGATATACTTTAGCATACCAAAGTATTTCGACTGTTGTTACAACTATTTTAGGTAGAAAGTATTTGTAGATATACTCATTTATATGTTGAAGGTATACCGGTGATTTAGTAATGTAGATATTAGTTTTTGTTACTGAAGATCTAGCGGATATTTATTGAATAATTAATGTAAATATACATATTTTTGTAAATTGCAGAAGAATACTTCTGTTGAAACGATAATGTTGGAGTGCAATTTCAATATTAAACGGAAGAAGATGTTTCAAAACGTCGATTATGCAGAACGCAGTGACGTTGGAACGCATGTGAGTTGATGAAGAAGAAAATGTAGAGATTTGAGAGATATTGAAATTGGAAAGATGAAGATGTTTGATTGAGAGATTTGTATGAAAGATAATGAGATGTTAGAAAATTTAAATGATAGATTTTTGTGCGAGATTTTAGGAGAACTGATGTAATTGTTAAAAGTGATTTTCTGTAAAATTGAAAAAAAAAATACTAGTAGAAGATAAAGTTGTAAATATTTGTTATTTTTGTGCTATTTATGAAAATTTCCAATTTCGTTTACAGTAATGACAGGTTTTCAATTAAAAGTTTGAGGTTAGAAATTGGATTTATAGGCTCAAGTATTATTAAATAAAAAACAAATTAACATAAAGAAGGCTAACAATAAAGAGAGTTGAAACAAAGAGTTAAATTATTCTCTACGATTAAAAAAATAAAAAATAAAATAAAAATATGCAAAAATTTGGTGTTCTATTTCACCAATTGTTGCCTTTCATTCTCTCTGCAGTAATGACAGGTTTAATTAGGATATTAGTTGACAAGTAAGCCGATGATTCGTTGAACACAGAAATCCTTCAAATGGTAATTTGTATTTCCTAGTTAATACCATATTTTTTAAAAATGGAAAATTTCTAAAGCCCCATTCTCATCAAATTATTTTCGATGTGAGGAATGAGAGAAGCACCAATTTTTTTTTTTTTTTTTATATAGACAATTGAACATGATATCCATAATAAAATAATTAAACATGAAATTCATACAGGTAATTCTTTTTTTTAGGATGCATGACTGCAGTAATTTGATTTAATTCTGCCTAAAATTCAAAATAATCCAATTTTAAGATTATTTCCATGTCGGTAGATTGTAGAGCATCATGTCGTTTTTTAAATTTGAAAAAGTGAAAATATATCATTCCGAAGGTAAATATGACAAAAAAAAATAAATTAATAGATTTATGCCAAACAATATAATTTCTTTATCCAATTCTTTTCCAAGAAAGCAAATGCATATATTTACATAATAAGCTAGCTATTAGTTCAATGCAATGCAAAACTGGATATATATGTTGGAAACGGAAGTGATTTTTGAATTGAAGTAAATTCTAGTTTTTAATCAAAAGTAAAAATTTCAAAAAAAATTTTTGACCGAAACATATAAATATATTTTGCATGATATATAAACACACTTTATTTGTTAACTTTGATCACTTATCTATAACTTTTACAAATCATATTTTGTAATATTTATGGATAATATTAATTTGTCAAGATCATCCAATGATTTTTAGAACAAAATGAAAAAATAAAAGGTTAAAACAAATCTTTTAGAACCAGATTCACCAAAATACAAATCAAGTAAAAAGACCAAAAACTTTAGTTGTAGTTGATAAAATTCATTTGTTAGTTTAAAATATATGATCACCAAATATTATTTTTTTCTATTTTTTTTCTCAAGAACAAGAGTTTTTTTTTTCTTTCTCACACTCTTCCTCTTTTTGGGGTTTTCCAACAACTAACATATCTAAGCCTTTTTATTTTTTTGTAGCTTAGACAATTTCATACGTAATGAATAGATAAAGAGATAGATGTTAGTTGCTTATCCAATAATGAATAAGCAAGTGCCAAAATTGTATTAATTGCATGTTATTTGCAAGGTGACAAAATTCATTGAAATGCAAGGTGGAAAAAAAGGCATATATTAATGCTATAATGTAAAGCAGCTCAAAAGTAAAGAAGGATGATGAAAGAAGCAATATCATATTAACTATAGTAATTACTATAATATACCATTATAGTTAATTTAATTATGATAATTTTAATTAATATTTTAATTAAAATTATATTGGAGAAATAGTTAAAATAAATAATATAAGTGATCATTTTTAATTTAATTCTCAATTAAATTAATCATCATATAATAAATATTGACTAGTCAAATAATTTAATTTGTGTATGACTTATAAGGTCAATAATTTTATTAGAATGAAAATATAATATTAACTTATTAATATTATATTGGACATCGTTTTCGAATTCCTTGTATACCCAGACATATTAAGTATCCATATAGAATTCTTTTTTAATTACTAATAAAATTTCAAATATTAATTTGACATCTAGATCATAATATTAAATTCTCTCGTTATGATTCCAATATTGATTAGAGTCATATCGTGTCAAACTCTATTGGTCAATATATTAATGAGTGGTAATTTGTATTCTGATTAAAATAAGACATTATTATTAGTCTAACTAATAATATCGATCTTATATCGAATAAGTCATATTTTTCTTGGTTATGAATTTATTTTATTAGAACTAAAATGTCAACTTCATTAGCATCTTGCCCTGGTGCTGCAGGATAACGAGTCCTACTATTCGTAATCTCATATCTCACTACATGACTAATCATGGTAACTACTAGCCCCATTACCAAGCATGAATAGTCTAATACAAGGCAATAACACATCAAAAGCCACCAATAAAAGGACATTCTTGACACTTCAAGTCAAAAGATTTCGAATTATAAAAGACTCATATATTATGATCAAGATAATAACTGTTGACATCGAGCATTACCTGTGCAGTTACTATCAAGCGTCATTATTCGGTATTTTATCATTCATAATTTAATTACCAACTTGAATATTTTATTTATTATAAATGTAAAATATATATATGTCCATTGTGATATATTATTTAATATATAAAAAGAAGTGAATAAACTATGATATACACCCAACAAATAAGAATATACATATAAATTTTATAAATTTAAAAAACTGTCAATTAATGGATATATGGAGAGTCAGAAAAGAAAAGAAAAATAATATGCTTTAGATATATCAAACAAAATAATGTGTATTAATCAATTCCCATGGAGAGCATCTCTATCCACGAATTGGGATCACTCCCATCAAATTTAGAAGTTAAGTATGGTATATAAACAAGGCTTAATTTCCAACCCACAATTTCATTTTGTAATCTATCTATCCATCAATTGGAATTCCACTAATTAAACAAATTATGCCAAATACTACTGGTCAGATTATACGTTGCAAAGGTATATATAAATATGTATATATATATAGCTGAAATAAAATCGACTGTCTATATAACTATGGAGTGTTGTTAACTTGAGCAGCTGCGGTATCATGGGAAGCAAGAAAGGCATTGGTGATAGAAGAGGTGGAGGTGGCTCCTCCTCAATCTATGGAGGTTCGAATAAGGATTCTTTACACAACACTTTGTCACAGTGATTTCAACTTCTGGGAGGCCAAAGGACGCAACCCTCTGTATCCTAGGATTTTTGGTCATGAGGCTGCAGGGTACGTTTGTATTTAATGAATTAGTTACTCCCTTTATTCCATTCTAACCCACTTTTTTTCACGATAATGACCGTATTATCCTTTTTTTTTAAGCACCAATTAAAAGAAGTAGTAGTAAATTATAGGCGACTTGCATTAAAAAAATCATGATTTTTCACTTTTGTATTAAAATAATTCTATTCTTTATTTTTTAACTATTAAATATACATATTTTCAATTTCATATCAAATATAATATCGAGAGAAATTTAGTTTAATTTAACAATAATATAATACTCCAAATCTATATTTTTGATCCAGTTATATAGACGACTCTCATACTAAAAGTACGTCTACATTGATCAAGTTGTCTGCGTGAATTTAGCCTGCATACGACTAATTATAAGCAGATATATTTATATTCACGCAAATTTAGAATCTTTTGATATCTAGTACCGTGCATATCTATATAAATTTTTAACTACCGTCACACTATTTCAAAAAAACTGTTACATTAATTTTAAAAACCAAATACCACGTATACATATTAATACTTTTTAGCAGTGCCAAATTTTAAAAAATTAGATTTGGAGTGTCATGTTACTGTGAAACCAAATTAAATTCATTCTGAATCTATATTTGATATAAATTGAAAATATGTATATTTAAAAATTAAAAAATAAAGAATATAATTATTTTAATAGAAATGTTAAAGTTTATGATTTTTTATGTAATTTACCCTAAATTATATCTACTTTAATAAAATTTATTTCTCTATAACCAAAATTTGGACAAATGTGGAAGAAATAGTTTATTTTTTTTATTGATAATCTAAAAAGTTTGGAGCATAATAAATTATTTTTTCTTACACGACAGTTAGAATGAAACTGAGGCAATTGTTAATTGTCTTCCACATTAATCTGGTGGGTGATCTAATTAATTTCTGATATTGACGTGTGTGAAAAATAAAAGGGTTGTGGAGAGTGTTGGTGAGGGAGTAACGGAACTGAAAGCAGGTGATCATGTTCTGCCCATATTCACTGGGGAATGCGGGGAGTGTTCGCACTGCAAATCAACAGAGAGCAATATGTGTGAGCTACTCAGGGTTAATAGGGACAGAGGTGTTATGATTCATGATGGAAACACAAGATTCTCAATCAAAGGCAAGCCCATTTACCATTTTCTTGGAACTTCTACCTTTAGTCAGTACACTGTGGTTCATTCTGGCTGTGTTGCCAAGATCAATCCTTCTGCTCCTCTTGACAAGGTTGTTGTTCTTAGTTGTGGATTTTGTACAGGTACCCAGTTTTCCTGATATTCATTTGAATTTTGATTGTTTAAAAGGGGAGTTGGCTCAAATAATCCGATCTGAGACCCAAAATTGATACAAACTGGAACCTTAATGAACTGATTTTGGGTTTTATTGCAAGGTTTTGGAGCGGCTGTTAATGTAGCAAAACCTGCTACAGGGTCAACGGTTGCTGTATTTGGATTGGGAGCTGTGGGCCTTGCTGTGAGCATTTTCCATGTGTTGCTGTTGTTGCTTTATATACAGTTGTTATTTACGTATACAAGATCATATTTCTTCTTTCCTTTGGTTAGGCATGTGAAGGGGCCAAGGTTGCTGGTGCTTCAAGGATTATTGGTGTTGATCTGAACCCAGATAAATTTGAACAAGGTATATCAATTTCTTCATTTCTAAGTCTTTTTTGTACACTCTAGACATTTGAAGGCCTCAATCTTTCTAAAATTTTTGCTTTTTCTCTGCAAATTATAGCCAGGAAGTTTGGTGCAATGGAGTTTGTGAACCCAGATGACCACAAAAAGCCAGTTCAAGAGGTTGTCCATGCAAGTTAATTATTTTTCTCATAGTTGAATTGAATATTTTGATATCATACCACACAATTTCTTTAACAGGTGATAGCTGGGATGACAAATGGAGGAGTAGACAGAAGCATTGAGTGCACAGGCAGTGTTGGCGCCATGATTTCTGCATTTGAATGTGTCCATGATGTATCATTCTTCTTGCTTTTCAATGGCTAAATTTTCTGCATCATCTACAATCACTACTATACAACATATAGGGTTTATCCAATAGATTGTCATATTACATGGTAACTAATTAGTAACTAGTAACAATTTCAAATTCAACAGTAGAAGCAGCCGTAAAATGTTCAGAAAATTGCCCAGGGCATGTGCCCTAGTGCATAAGGGGCTTAATCCCTCTCAAAATGTCTCAAGTTCAAGACCTCTCGCTAAAACAAAAACTAATGCTCAGACAATTGTAGCTGCTATCAATCTCTTGCTATAAATTAATAACAACAATTTTGATACATATTTAACAGTTCTGTGATGCTATTATAGCTCATAGGTTAGTTTGGTGGCAGGGTTGGGGTGTTGCAGTTCTGGCGGGAGTACCTGGCAAAGATGAGAACTTCAATACTAGTCCTTCCAATTTTTTGACTGAAAGAACTCTCAAGGGTACATTCTATGGCAACTACAAACCCCGAACAGACATTCCCCTGATGGTGGAGAAGTACATGAACAAGGTTTAATGTTGAACATACAAAAATATATATTATAAAAATAAAATTAAGTGTAGTAATTGATTTGTTATGCTGGATTGCAGGAACTCGAAATCGAAAAGTTCATCACTCATTCAGTTCCTCTCTCAGAAATCAATACAGCATTTGACTTAATGCTCAAAGGAGAAGGGATTCGATGCATCATCCGAATGGAGGAGGAGACGGATTGACTTAGCTTATCTGAGTTTACTCCCAATGAAGCAATATTAAATAATGATATAATAAGTCTTTGAGCTTGCAAATTTTCAAGCGTGTATAAAAGATTTGGCCAATGAGCTTTCCTATTGGACTTTAATTAAGGGCATCCTCAACAATCATCTTAATCTCTCATTCTATTATATTATAAACAATTCACTTTTTATTTTTACTTGTCTTAAAAATTGTATGTACTTCAATAATATTATTTATCTCACTTTTTATACAATAAAAACTATTTATAAAAAAATAAAGAGAGAGCAAGAGACAAGAAAAAAAAAATTAATAAAGAGACATCTCTTCCATTTGATGAGAGAAAGTGTGGCTCATCAAATAATTTAGAAAAGAAAATAAAGAAAGAGGGAGATAGTGAGATTGTTATAGGAAGATTTTCTTATTTTCGCTCCCCCCCATATTTGAAAGAGGAAAATAAAAAAATTGTTATGAATGTTCTAAGCCATGAAAATGACATTGCAGGGCCTTCAAAAAATTATGACTTAGATGACTATATGAACCCTTCTCCGAATCATGAGCCAATCAACTACAAAGACCGAAGAATCTTGAGCTTTTCAAACTGGGAAGAAATCTTTAGCTTTTTCGTACAAGCATGTTTAGCATGAATCTCTATTATTGTAAAAATGATCCAAGTGGTCTTCTCTATTATTGTATTCGTTAAGTATTGAACAGTCTTATCTGCTTAAATTATTGTACTATCTTAGTGGCATGTGAGCTATAAAATATCTCTATTTTTGAGTCCTAGAACTCCTATATAAGGGAATTCACAAGTTATCATAAGCAGAATGAAATAAATAATAAAATTACCTTCTTAATATTCCTTTGAAAGTATGAGTTTCTAAATTTTCAATATTCTCTTAGTTATAAAATATCCATATTTAATGTATTTTATTTTAAATAATAGTCATGGTTTAATGGTAAAAAAAACCCTCAAATCAGATGTTTTAAAGTTGATACATTTAGTAACCAAAAAACAGACGACCATTATGGTGACAGTGCTAGGAGAGCATCCTTAATACTCTGGTTAGAGGGTCAATTTGTAGGATCCAAAATCCAGTAAAACAATTCTTAAAAGTAATAAAACAGTCGCATACTCTGAGCTCAAACTTAAATCCTTCTGTTCATTAAATTATCTTTCCACGTTTACATCACTTGTTTTTTACAAGTCCTAACATTTCAACATGACAGAGGAACCCTTTGTCATGTATTAAACCACTTAGTTTAAACTCCAAGACGGAAATCCTTCACAGGGGGGATTAGTCCTTTACCCACCATAAAACTTTGCATATGGATAGATACTTTTATAGCATAATAAAATAGAGGGCAGACGAAGTTATAGATGACGATTGTGTGAGGAAGAAAGCACAAGATATCCAAAACGATGAACACATTCAAATTTCATTTATTTATTATCACAACAATCATGGCTGTGCCAGTTTTGCCAATATAACCATGTCTAATATTTTAACGTCTAGCGTGTCATCTACTTTTACAATTCCGTCGGTACCATCCACACCAATTAACTTACCAGTGGCACCACGATGCGCACCACCCATGATCTTGATCTTATCGGATTTCCTTGGCACCACTATCTCAATTTCATTGGGAGGAACAGTGATTGTTTCACCATTGCCATTGGAGCCAAGGACTACCCTACAGGATCCATCCTGCAACATCAAACGCAAAGTATTAATTTATTCATTACAGAAAAAGTGAAATATTCTGCTGCATATCTACTTCCCAACTGTATGTACTAAACAATTTAAACTACCAACTATTTACCAACTTTATTTCAAGTGAAAACAAAGGGGCTAAGTAGAGGGAAAGAAAACAAAAGAGGGATTCAAGCAAGAGAAAACAATGGGCTACTTGAACAAATGG
The DNA here is from genome assembly GCA_949630135.1 of Balakata baccata. Taxonomy (NCBI): domain Eukaryota; kingdom Viridiplantae; phylum Streptophyta; class Magnoliopsida; order Malpighiales; family Euphorbiaceae; genus Balakata; species Balakata baccata. The sequence continues at coordinate 142,976 of CATIWF010113073.1, forward strand.
TATCAAACATTCTCACTTTGTTACAATTTGGTACCAAATCTTTTAATTGTTGCAATTTCGTATCAAAATTTTCAGAAATGATGCAATTTGGTATCCAAATTAAAATTCTAGTAAAAAAAAAATGATGTATGTTGATCAGCTGACGTGGCATGTCAACAAGGTGACAAATCATCTTGTTTGACTGGAAATTTTGATTTGGATACCAAATTGCAACATTTCTGAAAATTTTGGTACCAAATCGCAACAATTAAAAGGTTTAATCCCAAATTATAACGAAGTTATAAGATTTGGTATCGTTTGTACATTTATCCCATAAAACACATTCAGAAATGACAAAGAACGAAAAATAAAGAAATAATTCAAGCAAGGAAAAACCATTACTTCCTCTTCTCTTCAGATAACACGGGGGAAAAAATGTTAAGGCATGATATAATTTTACTTGCATTTTTTAAAAATTGTAGGGATGAGAACGTTATTTCACAGGTGTTCCCCTTTCTTCTCAACTTGACGAGAAAACTGTTGATGGTTCCCATAAGTCACTACCCATTCCTCCTCTCTCTCCCCCCCTCTTCCAAGCTAAGGAGAAACATATTTTCTTTCCCCTTCCATTTCTTTCCCCAACTTTCCACCTTTCCATTGCATCAACCATAGCTAAAGTTTTATGAAAGCTGCACCAAGATTCCCCTCCTCCCAAAAATTATATATAGCAAGCAAATCCAAATTTTGCATCTCCAGTTGAAATTTCTAAGATCTTAATATTTTTTAACATTATGTAGAGAGATATAAAGTGAGTAGAAGATTTACAAAGCTCAATAGAGACATACCAGAAGCACCTCCCTGATAACACCAACAAAAGATTCATCAGCAGCCTTCCGTATATTAACCAATATGTCTGGCATGAACCACGGTCCTTCATTGTCCCCTCCTGAAATTTGTTCAGCATCAACTCATAACTTTGCTAAAGCAAGTTCTAATAAATTTCAAGCACTGAATTGGGGGAGAAAAACACTTTTAATAGACCAACTGTACGCTATACACGCTTTTGCAGAAAGCCAAGTAATCAGATTATTACAGAATTTAAACTATCAAACCCAAAAGTATCACATAAAACACGTAATACATAATTGAAGCTGCTTTTCTGATGATATTTCATCATCTCCTGTCCTCCTAATAAAATTGAAAGAAAAAGAATAGAGCAATCATAACTTTGTTTCCTGATATCCCTTGTTGCAGTTACTAGAACCTTTTTAGCATTTCATGAATAGCCTAACAATATTTCATAGAAGCACAAAAGAATATTATACAAATATTATGAACAAAATTAACAGATCCTTACATTAAATCAGTATAACTATAATAGGAAAGACTGAAAAGCAGAAGTCTAACCTATTACAGGAGACATGACATCAAGACCACCGGTTCCTGGTGTCATTGGCTGCCCTCCAGGAGTGCCAGGAAGATATGCTGCAGAACTTGGAGTCATCGGCTGCCCACCAGGAGTTGATGGCAGGTATGGACTTGGAGCATTGGCTACATTAAGAACAGTTTCTTAGAAAAGGAATATTGCTACTAATGTTGTTAACTTGTATCCAAACTGACAAGATGAACTACCATAGGCAGAATTACTATCCCTTGGAGTGCCAGCTTCACTATAATTACCACCAGGAGTGCTAGCCCAGCCTGAACCAGGAGTTGGAGCTTCATATGCTCGAGAAGGAGGACTTCCAGGCTGAAGAACAGGGAGAAAGAACAATATCGGGTCTAAAAAATAGACAGCAGTACAGAACAATTTGCACAGTTTATAAACTCAAAAGGTCAATGTTCCTCACCTGATATTGTGGACTTGTTCCCCATGAAGCAGGATTCCCATCTTCCCAGTTATCCCTGTAATGATTCACAATTCCAGAATCCCTCATTAGTTAAATCACATATTGAAAACATTCCTAATAAAGGTTTCACATACTGTGGAATAAAATAACTAAAATGCATTATTAATGCATGGGAGTTTATTTTCATTTCTGGCAATGGATTAGACAACAGGATACTCACAATGCACCAAACAGAAATTTAATTCAGCAAATATAATTACTAATGATAGACTAATAAAGAACAATGTCATGACGAGGAGAACAAGGTATACTGGATCATATGTCATACCACTAAATGTAAAACCCCCTTATCCTTTTGTTTTATAGTCGGGTTAGATGGTGTCACTGACTAACTGACGAGTCTTTAGGTATCACACTTGGGGACTCACGTATCGAATGAAAATGCCGAAGCTTTCACGTATCGAATGAACATGCCAAAGCTTTAGACTCTCTTTTCTAGTATCTACCACTTACCATGGTATTCTTCACTCTTTCCAGATTTAACACAAAAATCTGGAAAGAGTGAAGAATACCATGGTAAGTGGTCGATACCAGACAAGAGTCTAAAGTTTCAGCATGTTCAGTCAATATGTGAGTCCCCACGTGTGATCTCTAAACACTCGTCAGTTAGTCAGTGACACCATCTTACCCGAGCGTAAAACAAAAGGAAGTCAGAATCTGAACATAATATGAAAGAGGCATTATGAAAAAGATATTGTAAAACAGTGATGTCAAAGACCTCCAATTGTATGCAACTTTATATAGAAAACAACTCAATTCAGGAAACAAAAAAGCGCACACACAAACATGGGAAAAGGAACACCATAAGGCTCTCATAGCTTCTTCTAAATGTTTGCTTCAGATTGATCTAAATACTTACATCATGTTGTTAGGAATGAACTAAAACAAATCATGCAATTTGAATATCTCAGCCATTTTCCAGGTATGCTATTTGGGTCTACAGTTATTTTTTTGCTATTTTTTATTTGAAGCAGATGATTCTGGATGATTCAAAAGAAAGCAATCAGCTCTAAGCATTCAATATCAGCATAGACAGTAACTAGCAATTGTCTTTAGCAACAAATTTTATAGATATTTTCCTCGTCGAGAAGGGAATGCAGATAAAAGTTGATTAATCTGTTGAACTCCAACCTATTTACACAGTTTTCTATTTGTCACATCATTTTATCAATTTTTCTTTTGGTGAATAAAGAAGCTTGTACATACCAAGTGATACATGTTTAAACAGATTGCAAGTGATAGATTATATGAGACATAGCAATTCCACAGTGACCTATTTGTGTTTCCCAGTTATTAATGATATCCGTGACCATGATTTTTTCAAGGGATATACAAAACCATTACACCCAAGGCTTGTAATGCAAAAAACTACATATGGATGCAATAATCAAACAAAGTCTATAGCTGACATCATAAATCAAGATGCTTGCCAAGCAAAAATATGCCGGTCATCCATCCAAATCTCAACCAATTCCATCAAGTAGTTTAAGGCCTACTTCATCAAAGCAAATCATCTCGAGAATAACACTACAAAAATTAATTAGAAACAGCAAGTTCATTATCAGACCTAGGAGGGCTCATTGGTGCATAAGGATTCCAAGCTCGGTCACGCATAGGTGTCCTCATGCCATCATGAATAGGTGTTGCTGCAAAAGTAAAGAGCAAGACCAAAAAGGAAATGAAGAATAAGGAACAGAATTATTCTTGGAAGGTAAATGGAAGGAACCAAGCCTCCATGCAAAGAAAACTACTAGTTACCAAAAGAACGAACCTCCAGCATCTCTCATTGGAGTCATGTAAGGATGCAGTGGAGTCCGAGAAGGATGCATAGGTGTTTCACTTCCCATACCATACCGAGATGAATCACTGGTATAACATATAAACAGAGAGAATCAGAATGATTAAATTATGAAAAAAAGAATCAAAAAATTTCTGGAAAAATGTTGATTACCGTTGCGGGGTGGATACAACCACATTGTCAGAAATATTATTGCGATCAACTGCAGATACAACACTAGCTACAGTCAATATGCAAATCATCAAAACCAGGAACCAACCAAGCAAAACCTATAAATAAAGACTTGCCTAAAATAACCTTCATCTGAGACTCCAACTCAACTCGAACAGATTGGCCTTTGATCTCTACAACCCGCCCACGGTAGCCCTTGAAAGGACCCTGGCGGATCTTTACTGTGGTACGCACCAGAGCATCATGCCCTCCTCTTCCACCTCTATGCCTTCCTCCAGCTATGGCATTAAATTGGAATTGATGTCAAATTCTTAAGCAAAATAACAATAGTATGCAACATCTGTTTTTTTCTCTCTTTTAGCAAGGGGTGGAATTCTTGAAGTAGATCTACGGCAAAGTAATTATCAGCAACTTACACTCAAATGGAGGACCTCCTCTCTGAAATCTCCTTGGTGATGGAGGTATACGTGGGGGAGTTTTCAAACTGCCAAATCTTGAGTAGGAATCACCCTGAGTTTATGCATGTGCAAAGCAAGGTCAGTTTGCTTCTGATCATTTCAGATTTACCTTAATCACTTCACAGATCCATATAAACTTGATTTCAAGAGACTTCAATGAAAAAAGTAATTTCACAAATTACTGATATTTTTTTTAACCAGGATCTTAGTTAATCCATTAGAAGATCTAGAAACAAAAACAACATAAGGTGATAACCAATCTACTTATTTGATTTTAAAAACCATTAATTAATTATTAGTTCTATATAAACAACAGCAGAACACCTATGCAAACTAAGCCCAAAAAAAGCAATTATTGAAAGTGAAAATTTTTAACAATTAATCAATTTTTTGTTCATAAATACAATCACAAAACACTTACATTTCTATCACCATTAGCTCGTGTTCCTCCCACAACAACACAAGAATGGGATTTAGCACAGATAAATCCAGCATGTTCAAGATGATGGCGATCATAGATGAACAATACTCCTCTGTATATGTGTTCTACAGGGCCTTGTTTCCCCTAACAAGATAAGCAGTCAGTACAGAGGGTGAACTACACAGAACAGTGGTAATAAGACAAAACAAACAGCAATTTATTGAATATCTCACTTTGCAAGGACCATCAATTATTCTAACAACATCCTTCACCGCTATGGTATTCTTGTACCGATCTGGAACATTGAATTTCTTCTCTATCTTGCACTTAACCTCTCTCAATCTGACAAGAGCAACCTCAGGTCTCTCTGGAACTCCCTTGAGAACCTGAAGTGAGTCATGACATTTGAGCAGGATCTAAAAAGTGATAGGTAAACACACAGTTGAGAGAGATTTTCACCTGAAAGGCTTCACTTTCTACACGTATAATTACGCCAAAGCTGGTATTACTGCATCACATATAATAACCAAGTAAGACCATCTGACCATATTGAAAGTTGAAAATACATATAAGACCTCAAGCAATAAATAGAGAAGCAGCAAATAATTCTTAAAGAAACACTTACTCCAACAGCACGAGATCATGGAGCTCATATTCTCCAACTTTGGTAACACCAGTGGTTACCTCCGAGCTTTCCACAACATCATCAGCAAAAACTCGGATCTGAAGACAAGATATTTATATTGTTTCCATTTTTTACTTATAAATAAACTATTTAATAGGAACTCAACTGCCATACAAGAAATTTACCACTCACATGTTCTTTAGTTGTATCGGATAAAATGATGAGCACATGCTGCTCAACCTTAACAACCATGCCAGTAGCACCCTCCTGGGTACCTGAGACAACCTTCACATGATTACCAGGTTCAAAATACTTGCAAAGCTCCTTTTCATTCACAGCAATAGTTCTCTGCCAATTAATAAATAGCCGATCAATTAATTGAAAACCAAGTATTTTAAAATAATAAGTAACAATGACTTGATAACTCACAACAGAGAAATGATAAAGATCTATTCCAATAATTCTTACCGGAAGATCCTTCATTTCTGGTCTGATATGAACATTTTCTTCATCAACTTTCTCAACCCATCCCTTAAGGTTTTTCAAATCACCCTTGACAACAATTACTCCATCACCTTTCACAAAGTGGCCTTTCTTTCTGTTTGCAAATAAGGTTGACAGACTGGCCATATCACCATCAGCATTCTCTCCAGGCGTACGAAACTTCTCAAGTTCATCAAAGGTTGGCTTAATATTCTGTGCACTAATGGATTTCATTGACACATTTTTGTACAAGAACCCATCTTTAAACATTAAGCCACCAATATTTTCAAAATAATCGCCAGTCATAGGATCTCTTCTTCGCTCTACACGAATATGTAGTTCCCTAAGAATGGTACATTATAAGAACAAAAATAATCACTTATTTAGCATATAGTTTCAATGGAATAATGTCGCAAAGAGAAAATGTGAATCAGCATTACCTAGCTTCATCTATATTCATAAAACGAGGAGGGGGGACAAATGCCTTCTTTTTTGGAACCTCTCTGCCCTCCTATATAAAATTGCAAAACAAAAGTCTAAGATATCTCATAATTGTGAGACAACACAAAGAAGGTCAGGCTGTTCCATTCCACAAAAATTAACATGACAATAAAATGGTGAGTAAATACTGAATTTATAAGGCATTTTTTGCTATTTGTCTAAAAATAGAAAACAGTTTACTTAGCAACAGTAATCATTAGAAGGTAACTAGACATGTTCATAAGCATACAGAAGATCAACAATAAATCATATGGTCAGCAAGTTTAATATGAATGAACAGTAAACATACCAGTTTATTTGCAAGTGCTTGCAGATCAATCCTAGGAATTAACTTCACAGTGACTCTCTGCCTCACATTATCTACATCTACCACCTGTAGAAAGAGAAAAAGAAAGAAACGCTAGAGAAGAATACTTAAGGGAAAAAAAATAAACAGGAGAAACAGAGGTCATAAATCATACTTTGGCAAGGTCCCCTTTGTAAGTCCTGATCTTCATTCTGACCCAAGTATCCCTTGAAAGATCTATTGCTTTACTTTCAACTGAGAGAACATCAGTCATTTCTTTGATTGGAACAAGCATTATTTTCTGGGCATATATATTGCGCAGACCTTTACAAGCCTGAAGAAGCAGAAAATATGTAAGTCAATTATTGAGGATATATGCTATTTGCAAATGTAAAGTTGCATTACTTCTGAAGTGCTAAGGGTTGATACAAATGACATACCTCCCTCACATGGGGTTCCCTGTCTGCTTCAATATAAATGTAGTTCTTAAGATGATCAAGGGCAATAGCAGACCTGATTTGCAGCTCAGATCCTTTATCAATATATTTTTGCATAAGGCAAGCAGCTGCTTCCCGTTCACGACCAATCTGATGGACATTAAGGCACAGCTCAATGAATATATTATAAAGAAAATAAACTACAGGGTCACAGGAAACCACTAATCATACCGCACATTTCACCATCCACAATTTTGGATCCCGAACAGATGGCAGAAGAGCTTGTTGCTCCACATCTGTTGTCTCTTCATCATATTCTGTGTGGCTTGACCTTGCATATCTCGCTTGAATGCTTCTCTCAAGAGCTTCAACATCTTCTTGCTCATCCTCCCGAGGGAGCAATGGCCTTCGATGAACCCTTCTATCATCATCTTCATCAGGTAGATCCCCTCCCGGATCTATAAAATCTGCATGTGCATATATAAACCTCAGCCTTTGCCATCACAAGCCACAAATCTAAAATGAATGCCAACATAAAATCAAAACATGTCCCCACACTACCCTAGAGAAAAACCATTCTTCCGTTTACAATAGCTTTCCACTATATTTTTTATAACCTATTTACTGCTTATGCAAACAAAAAAAAAAACAAAACAAAACAAAAAAAGAAACATAACCAACATATGAGACAAGTAAGATTCATGCTCAATTCATAATGTTAAACTATGTAGTCACATGACCAGGAAATTAAAAGATGCAGAGATTTATTAAATAAAAAAAGAGACAAAATAGTACCATATCAGCCTAGTCATTGATGCAGCAAACCCCAACCAAAACTAAATTGAAGAACAAATCAACAAAGTACATCCATAGTTCCAGTATTACTAAGCTAAACAGGTATCATAGTACAGCAATATAGTACCATGCTATTAAATGATTGCTACTTGATAAAGCACAAACGCAAAAACACTAAGTAAACACCCCACTTTAAGTAATATGCCATCTTCATTAATGATATGGATCAACATAAAGCTCCGGAAAGAAGCCAAGGATACCAAATGTTTTCTTATCCATCTTTTTCACAAAAGCTGCTGGAATTAGTCATAAACAGAAAAACAATCATAGATAAAGAAAATATACATTTAAAAAAAATGACAGAAGGTCAGGACAAAGAAGACAAAAGAAAAGCAGAATAAAGATAGGTACCCACAAATTTATCATAAAATTTAGATCATATAGAAAGAGGCATCAGCCAAATGCATAACACTACCTTGACACCTAGATCTAACACTATATTTTATACCTAGCTACAGAAAGTGTGCCACTACCATTGTGGAAATTATACCAAGCATTAGTAGTTACAATATGCTATTCCTGGCTACCGGGCATTCAATAATAATAATTTTGAAACATAAACTCACTATTTCCCTACTGTTCCTTCACAGATACACTAATTCTTGGTCCCAAATTTTTCAAAAGGGAATATCTACATAAAGTAGATAATTTTTTATTCAAAAAAAACTCAAATCATATAAACATTCAATGATTCAATAGTTCTGGGATATATTAACATTATTTTCAGACCAAGAAAGAATTATTGACCACCAAAAGATCCACAAACTTAGTTTTAAATCCATGTAGGTATTTCTGCACAACCAAGTAGAAGTAAGTTTAGACCCCACTTGAATTCCATTGAGACAGTAAGAGCTCTTAAAGATCCACAAGCTTAGTTTTAAATCCTTGATAGGTATTTCTGCACAACCAAGTAGTAGTAAGTTTAGACCCCACTTGAATTCCATTGAGACAGTAAGAGCTCTTAACTCTCCCAGTGCCCAGTCAGCTATAACACGGAAAAAGTTCATCAATATTTTGGTTGCACATTGAACCAACTCATTCGATACGTGGTGTTCCTTCTACTAAGTTCTGATATTTTTTCCCAAGTGGATTAATAAAAGTGTGCTATTTTCAGCTTCAACAGGTTCTCTTGAAGCACCCATCAAAAGAATCCCTCAGTTCTACACTATGGCAGACATGTACAGTTTCCTCTATCTCTACATGCAGAATTAGACTCTTCCATCTGTGACTCAACCATGTATACAAACTAATGCATATTGCTATGGCATTCAAAACTTCCATGTCCTCTAAACATGATTGAAATTCACTACTAAACTGATACATTCATCAAATGCAAAACCCAAATGAAGAAACAAAACAGATTATATAGGTCAAAACAAAGCCAAGCTGCTGAACAAGAATATGACAAAACATAAAAAGTCATTGAAGATAATCAAAATCAAAGTCATTTAACTATAATTTTGCCCAAATTCACAAGCTAACAACCGTTTCCACCAGACTGTGATCCATATAGCATCAACTAACCTCAATTTCACCCAGATACCACAAAATATGGGAAATGTCAAAGATTAAGCGTTTAAGCGACATTGCCTATGGTTTAACCTAATTCAATGAAACTAATGCCAACTGTGGCGTCCCATCCAATCAAGAAACAAACACACATACCATTCTCGGCATCCTCATCGTCTTCCTCTTCGTCGTCGCTGTCAACTTCGGCCTCAAGGTCAAAGAACTCACTGCCGGACCTTCTCTTAGGTTTCTTCCTCCTGCCACCTCCACCACCATACTCATCGTCATCATCCTCCTCCTCTTCCTCCTCCTCATCGTCCTCTTCAGCAACATCATCTATAAAATCCGATCTCCGCCTCTTCCCGCCAGACCCTTTTCTATCATCCTCCTCTTCCTCTTCTTCGTAGTCCATCACCTGCTCTTGTTCCTCGTATTCCTCGTCTTCTGCATCGAGCTCGTCGTCGTCGTCGTCGTCTCTATGACGAGGCATAGCTTCTTTTTCTCGGATCAAATTTTTCCCTCTCAGTGGGAGTTGAGTTGTGGAAGAGTATTTAAGTGTGGACAGATTTAGGGTTCTTATAAGGTAAAATTAAATGAAAACCTTTTTATAACCCTACAACATGAGATGAACGATGAAGAAGAGGAAATTGGGGATAGTTAAAAAAAATAAAATAAAATAAAATCGGATTAATTGGACTTTTTCTCGGTTCTCCTGTAATTGTGCGATGTAAACCGACACAAGTGAGATTAGAGGATAATTCACAAGAAAAATCTGAAAAAGTTTCGATATTTAAATAATAACAAGATTTTTTTTTTTAAATCCAAGAAACTGAAATACAATAAAAACCTTCTTTTAAAATAAATTTTTTTATATTTTAAAAATAATTATAAAATACTGATATTATTCATTCATCTCTCTCTATTCTAACAAGTTTTAAACAGCCACAAATAAAAAACTTAAAACAGCAAAAAATAAAAAACCAGCAGACTCTCAACCGAGAGGAGGAGATGAAGTTGAAATCCAAGAAACTGTATAGTCTTCTTTGTTTTCCTAGAAAAAGTTTTGGCTTTTACTGATCCTGGATTCTTAATGTCCATCGCCTTCCTTAATTAGGGCTGATATACAAGAGGTTATTAGAAGTGCTATTGCTATCAAGATTTTGAGCAACGGCATTTTGCTTTTTTATGAGCTGGTGTTAAAATTACTTATTATAATTGGAAATTTTTCATGATTTTCTCAGTTTTATTTTCTTGATTATACTGGTTTCTGATCATTTTTATTGTTTTTTTTTTTCATTTTGAATTCCCCTTTTGGGATTTTTTTTTTTATATAGATTTTTCTACTTTTCATATTTTAATCTTGATTTGGGAAATTAAAGATTTAATTTTTTTTTTTTGGGGTTTTTACATAATGTTAAAAAATTTGTTTGAACTTTTTAAGTTTAATACTGCGGCACTTCAAACATGTCTATGATTTTAATAGATCAATCATTCTTGTATCTTGAAAGATTGAATGTATTCAAATTTGCGAGAACGAAGAAGATTCAATCTTCTTTCAAACACCCCCATAGAATTATGATCAGGAGTGAAACAAAGTATGAATATCTTCTTCGTTCTCGCAAAGGAAGTTTAAGGCAGCGAAGTCGAAAGAAAACAACGAGACCTCAACAATCATTTTCATGCTCATATTCTTTCACTCCTTATCATAATTCCAAGTAGGTGTTAGATATTGATTAGCGTTACAAAATCGGATTTTGAATTTTTTTTATTTATTTAACTGAATTTTTTAATTTTTATAAACTATTTTTTTAAAATTTATTTCTAAAATTTTAAGAAATAATTAGTAGTATTCTAATGAAATAGAATATATTACTAATATAGAATATGAAACTTCATATTATCAAAAACGAATTTTAAAATCAAATATATTACTCAATTTCATTTAGTTTTTTGATTTGATAAACTGTTATTTTTAGCAAAAACTAAAGATTCAAATTAATTTTTAAATCAAAACCAAATGATATTTCAAATTATTTTCAACTAAAATCTGATTCGAAGAATTTAAAACAAATTTGCAGTAATATAAAACAGAGATAAAGTAAAAGAGCTTGACACAATGATTTATAGTAGTTCGATTTTTCTTAATCTATATCTACTTCTCAAGATTCAATCATGAGAGTTTCACTCCACTAGTAGCTCTTTTCAAGGGCAAGAGTTAAGTCAATTACAAGTTTATATAGAGCCAAACATAAACTCACCCTTACAAACACAAGTTTTTATAAAATAAAACTTAACAAACACTCACTTGATTAGCTTAAAACCCAATATGTTAATCAATCTAAAATAAGTTTTAAAACTCTATTTGAAAATTTAAAGTATAATCACACCTCAGCTAAGCATGAATTTAAAGATTACAATAGAAACTAAGAGCCAAAGTAAGTAGAATGAGACAAGTGAAACTCAATTGGAAGAAAAAACTATTTGAGAAATGAAGAACAAATTTATTTGATTGATTTCTTGTTTTCCAACAGCCAAAACATCATTTCAATTGGTTTATATAGTTTTTTATTTAAAAACTAGTCAGTGGAGATAAAAAACGGTTTTTCTAAAACTAGCAGTTATTTTGTCTTTTAGTGAAAACTGTCAATGTACGTTTAACATATTATTATAATATTAGTTTTCAAATTGTATCAAAAATTATTTTAACTTTATAAAACTCAAACTTCACTTTTGTAACATATTATAATGACTTTACAAAATAATCATAATATGCATTGACGTACTCATCATTCTTAAATGACATTTATCTTTAATCTCTTTACAATTTTAATTCTGAAATTAAGATAAAGATATACCAAATTCTAATATTATAATTTTATAATCATCAAAACTTAGATATTATAGCATTTGAACCAACACAATATATTTGAAATAAGAGCCATAACCTTCTAAATGCTTCTGTCTCATTTTCAAAGGTCAATTGTATGCTTTTGCTATGGTTAAAAATTGAAAGGAACAGTTTTAATAGTGGAAATTCAATTTATGGAAGATTTTCATATTCAAAAGAGGCTAAAGGAAAAATAATGAAAAAGAATAAGAATAAAAAAAAGAAAATGAAGAAAGTGAAAAGGTCTCAATCTAGATGGAGAGTAAGATAAAATTAAAATTTTCATTCGAGGACAAATTATAATGAAATTTGAATTTTTAAAAGATTAGACTGTTTAAATTATAAAAAAATTAGACAGATATGGATCAAAAGATAAATTATGATGGAATTTGAATTTATCTTTTTGATATTTTGCATTATCATATGACGGTTGGATATGTCATAAATACTTAATTTTTAAAAAAAAAGCTAAAGAAAGAAAAAGAATAAGAAAAGAAAGGAATAAAGTGAAGTCTATGTGGAAAATAAGATAAAAATGAGATATTCATGTGCCCGATGAAAAAAATTCCACAAATCTAAAATATAATGTCAAATTCACCAAGAATATAAAAAATAGATGCATAAGCATATTTAGATCCACTGATATGTAGATGAATATGAGTAGGTGATATTTTAGGTGCTACGTATTGAATTTATTAGTGAACTATGAGAGAGCAAAATTGAATATGTAAAAGTGAAGTACATACATCTACATATCACAACCCTATTTATATTAACATATTGAACTAATTACTAAAATATTCATTAATAGTCTTTGGATTTCTAAACATACCCAAAGGTAATTCTAACTTTATTTAAGATGACTAAATTCATTATTAATTATTTTAATTACCAAATTGGACTCTCATAATTATAATTTTAGTTATAATCGCAGAATTAATTTAGCAATTACATATGTATCTATATACCTAACCTGCAAATATATACAAATTAAGTCCAAATATTTAAGTTTAAAAGATAATTTATCATAAAACTTAAATTTTTAAAGGGGTAAAATATAATAAAAATAAAGTTTGAAGAATAATTTGAATAAAAAAGTGATCAAAATGATAAAAATGGACAACTATACTCAGCGGGACATATATTTTTGTCATTTTATATTGAAAGTGGAAAAGAAAAGTAAGTCCACTGTTCAAATTATATCCGACGTACATTTCTTCAGAGATGAATCTAAAGGGACACGATAAGTATTAAATTAAATTAATTTATATGTAACATGGGTTTTATTTTCATAGGTTTTGGATATATTACTTTAGGTTTTTATATAGAGAAATTTATATAACTGCTAAAAAATATTAATCAAATTTTAAATATACTTACAAAATAAAATTTTTTTAAAACTAATTTTTTCAAAATTTTAAATCTACTAAAATTCAAGATCATAAAATAAATAATTTGAAATTTAAAGATGAGAAAACAAATAACAATGAAAATGTATTTTGGTAAAAATGATAAAAAATTTTTTTGTAGATATTTTTGAAATAAAAGAATTAAATATAAGTAAAACATGAAATTTTCTTTTTATATTTTAAAGTATTTTTTTATTTTATTTTTTATACTTTTATATATTAATTAAGCACAGAATAATTTTTAATAGCTAAAAATAAAATTAAATAGATTATAATATATCAATTAATAGTGGTTTTGATTATTATTCTTACTTGTAAGAATTATAGAGAGATCAAATTAAAACTTTTTGATATCATCCATCAATATTAGTAAGAATTTATTATTTATGTATAAAAAAATAATATATATATATATATATATTATATTAAAGAAAGTGTGTACTCAAAATTCACCCCATAAAAGAAAGATGGTGATAAAGTCTAAGAGTATTTTCAATAATATTTTTTATTTTAATGATTAGTTTTAATAGAATAAAAAGATATTAGTATATTTTTAAATATAAAAAGTAAAATTTTTTATAAATACAATAAATTCTTTATATACTACTGTATTCCGTACAAATCAATATTAAGATTCTTATTACGAGAAAAAAGAAAAATATTTTAAAAAAATACACCAATAAAAAAAAATACATAGGTAGGAAATTTAGATACATCGAAACTAACTCACTTTTGTAAATTTAAAATTTTTTTTTAATAAAATAACTCTTTAAAATAAATAATTTATTTAAAGTGGTGAGAGGGTATTTTGTAGAAGATCTTTGCCAGCTGCGATGATGTTATATAAAGATGGCACGAATCAATGCCTCCAGCGTAAGCCAACTCTTGAGATGTCGGTATCTGCAGGCTGAAACCAAAATAGCAGTTAAATTGTGACGATCGCTTCATACGTACGAAATTAATTATAAAAAATTAATCCTAACCCAGCATGGAAGATAAATACAACAATATTCCATATATTGAATTTCTTGATCACTCGTTGTTTTACGTCGCCCTTGCAATTAATAGAACAAACAAAGAGAGTTGATACATCCCAATAAAAACAATACTTCTTATTTTCGAGAGTCGAAATCGGGCAAGAGTTTTTTGTTTCTTCAGTAAAGTTCTTGAACTTGGAAAGAAGCACTTTATTCCGATACTAACTTTTTTAGCCATTTATTATTTTTAACAAAACACCGTAAATTAATGGGTAAATAATTACTAAAAAATTTATAAAATTTGATTGAATATATCTTCATTTTTTAAAATATATTATTAAATCCCTCGCAGTTTAGTTTAAATATACTATTTAACCATTCTGTTTATTTTTGTCATTACAAACAAATAAAATATTAAATTTATCAATTTTTATCTTTAAAAATACCAAAAAAAATTTAATTTCATCAACTTATATTAAAATTTCAAATTTATTCTTCTTTTTTAATGTATTTGTTAAATTAAAAAAATATCAAATTTATTAAAATATAAATAAAAATACTTTTAGTATTTTTTTTGTTAGCTAACAAGTAAACTAACAAAATATTTAATTCAAAATTAAAAGAAAGTATTTTTAATTAACGTAATTAATTCTGAAAAACTTTATTTCTAAAAATAAAAAAATTAACGATATATTCCACTTCTGCTAATTTACCCTAAATTAATTAATACAAAGGGGCAATGACCACAGAGAAATACTAAAAATGGGGTGAAGAGAAACATAGAAAAGAGTGAAGTGAAAGAAGACAAAGAAAAGGTGGCAAGAAGTAGGAACTATAGTGCATGCATTCTCAGACAAATTGAAAACGTAGCTTAATTTACTCGTCTACTTATGGACCTGATTGGCACCGATCATATGCCAGACTATTCCTGCTCCTTCTGTCTTCTTCCTTTCTCTTGCCAAAATGCTAACAAATAATCTTAAACTTCTGCTTCTTACTCTTATTATAATTCACACTTGCTTTGGTATTTCCAATGGGCAACTTCAAATTGGGTTCTATTCAAAGACATGCCCATTTGCGGAATCCATTGTCCGCAGTACTGTTCAGGCTGCTGTTTCTGTTGATCCCCAAACTGCTCCAAGATTGCTCAGATTGTTCTTCCATGACTGCTTTGTTCAGGTCCCTGGCTGATAATTCCGAGTATTTTTTAATTGATAATGTATAAAAATGATGGATTTGATTAACTTGTTTTAGGGCTGTGATGGGTCAATTTTGCTTGAGAATGGGGATTCAGGTGAGAGACAAGCAAGAGGGAACGCAGGCCTGCAGGGTTTTGAAGTGATAGAAAATGCCAAGACACAACTAGAACACAATTGCCCTGGAATTGTTTCTTGTGCTGATATTGTGGCTTTAGCTGCCCGTGATTCTGTTGCGTTGGTACTTCATTTTATATACATATTAATTTGCTTACTCTTTCCAGCTTACACATATACTCAATGCTACTGTGAATTAATTAATGATGCTTTAAATTTAGACCGACGGGCCATTTTATGAGGTCCCAACTGGACGAAGAGATGGTCGGATTTCGAAGATTTCCAATGCTGAAAATTTGCCAGACGTTGATGACTCAATTGAGCTTCTTAAGTTCAAGTTCCGAGAGAAAGGCCTCTCTGATCAAGACCTTGTCCTTCTAAGTGGTGGTAAATTTCTATTACTTAGCATTTTATAAAATTAGGGCAGCAGTTCTTAATAGGAATTTATTCATGTAATTAATATCTAAAAATTTTTCAGGTGGGCATACAATTGGAACGACTGCGTGCTTTTTCATGCCAAAGAGATTATACAACTTTAGCGGCCACGGTGATTCTGATCCAGCAATCAATTCCCAATTTCTGCCACAACTTAAAGCTCAATGCCCCATCAATGGAGATGTGAATGTTAGATTACCACTCGACTGGTCATCTGAATTAAAATTCGACGATCATATCCTGAAAAATATCAGAAATGGGTTCGCTGTTATAGCATCGGATGCCAGGCTCTATGATGATAAAAACACCAAGAAGATAATCGACTCTTTTGTTGGCTTGGAAAGGTTTAAAAATAGGTCGAATTTCAAAGCTGATTTTGCTAAAGCAATGGAGAAATTGGGGAATGTTGAGGTTAAAACGGGTTCAGAAGGAGAGATTAGACGAGTTTGCAATGCTGTTAATTAATTAGTTTCACTAATCTTATTTTAATCATACCATTAATTTGTATTAATGAAGGATATAACTATGTATAAATAAGGATTGCTTTATTTTGGTGCAGGGAACAAATTACCTTGATCGCTATTATATTGTATAATTAATTTATGTATTTAATTGATACTTTTAATTTTTACAAATTAAGAAATATCTCGAGTTGGACAATTTCATCAGAATTTATTACAGTGCGACAACAGAATAATTATTTCTATTGCATATATAGGGCCCATTGGGTTTGAGTTGAAAAAAAAAAAAATCTATTTTTAACCAACTTTTTAAATTTTAAAAATTATTTTTAATAGGTACAAAGTAAGTAAATATATATATATTTTTTAAAAATTATATTTAAAATAATTAATTTATAAAAAAATTAAAAAATTAATCAATTAAATTAAAAAAATTTTAAATAAGCTTTTAGAACAGTAGCAATAATTTCAACGATTTTATTTTTTTAAAAAAAAAAACTAACAACAAAAAAAAAGATTGAAAAAATTATTGTTTATTTTTTGTAATTTGACAAAATACATTAATAGTTATCTGAAATTTAAAAAATATACGATTTGCTTCATGTAGTACATAATACATCCTTAAAATTTGAAAAAAAATATAATATACTAGTAAAAATAAATAATTTCTTTTGCTCAAAGAGATATTAGTATAATAAATCAAACTTATATAGAGTTAATAATGTAATATATCAAAATTTCAGGGGACAAATCATAAATTTTTTAAATGTCAGAGATGTACTAGTATATTATATCGAATTTCAGAGAACAAATCATATAATTTTCAAATCTCAGGAAAGTACTAGTGTATTATGTTGAACTTATAGTAATTTTTCCAAGAGGATTGATAATATAGTCTGTCTAAAACGACAGCGTTTGTGTTCACTTAATTCACTCTTGCTGCGGAGGAGTTTTAGTAATCGTCGATTCAGTTACTGAAACGAACCAGTTCTTCATCCAGAAGAACACCACTGGCCACACCTCTCATGGGAAGTTTACACAACAGAGCTAGAATCTTCCCAGCTCACCACCAAGCTCCACCTTGTACTCGTAGCCATCAGATCGGCGCCCTCCTTCTCGTGGCCGCCACCTTCTTCCTCACGCGCCTCTTCGACCAGTCATTTTCCAAATGCACTCCCTACTCTTCCACTTTCACCCACGACTTAACATCACACTCCCAGAGCCTTGTCCATGTAACCCAGGGCGGATCTCTGCTGTGGCCCCAAATAGGCTACGGCACTCACCTTGCTATTAAGATTTACGTCTATGAAGAGAACGAGATTGAGGGATTGAAAGAGCTGCTTCGCGGCAGAGACGGAAAAATCTCCGCCGATGCTTGCGTTAAAGGCCAGTGGGGCACTCAGGTAATTTAGTTGGGGATCATTGTAATTGGATGCTAATTTTAGATTAATACATATCGTTAATAAGGCTGTTTTAATTGTACATTATAATCATAGGTTAAGATACATAAGCTGCTTCTTAATTCAAGATTTAGAACAAGAAAGAAAGAAGAAGCTGATTTATTCTTCGTGCCAGCATATGTTAAATGTGTTCGAATGATGGGAGGTCTTCACGATAAAGAAATTAACCAGACTTATGTCAAGGTATAAAGATCTGCTACTTTTTTTTTTTTTCCTTCAATTTTTCATAATGATACTGGCTTGTTTTTGTTTTAATCTTATTTATTCATTAATGTTTGTTAATTTCAGGTATTAAGTCAAATGAAATATTTTAGGCGATCTGGGGGCCGTGACCACATCTTTGTGTTCCCTAGGTATGTTCCCTTGTCGTTTGGTATTCTATCAGTGGTTGCATCGTGTCAGTTGAAAACTTATAAACGGTGATGTGAAGTACAATTGCTGCCTTCAGATTCAAGATAAATGCAAACCATTGCACCTTTCTGTATTTTGACATAAATGACTTGGATAAGATATTCTGGATTGAATTACCCTATTTTGTTTCTTCATGATTGAAGGCAAGCAATTTTTTAATTTTATCTTTTGGCATCTTGGTAAATCGTAATCTTGAATTTTTCCTTCTCTTTTGTTGGTTTATTGGATTTTACTTTCTTTTTCTTTTTCTTCTTCTGCTATTTTTATATATAACGATAAACATGGATTTTTCAATGGAAAAGATGTAAGTTGAGCGTGCACAAAGGCTCTATTATCCCGAATGCCAGTGCCGTTTAATTTTTCTTTTCTTTTTCTCATTATGTTAGCAGAAGAATACACATACTCAAATGTAGTGAAAACCTCTGAAATATAACTATGTCAGACAACATATTTGGAGGTTTGGGGTTTCTTTGTCATTTATTGTTCCGATGGTCAAATGCAGTTCTTTCTTCTTAGACATTGGTAATTGTAAATTTTTGCTGGTAATTTTTGTTTCATATGTATAATTCTCCATAAATTTTATGAGTTTATCTTGCCACTGACGCATGTATAAGTTTTCACTGGATTGCAGTGGTGCTGGAGCTCACTTATTCAGATCTTGGTCAACATACATAAATCGTTCCATTATTCTTACACCTGAGGTACCATTCATACTTCTGAACCTGCTTAACTTGGGAATTTGGAGTCAGCATTTAGCATTGGTTGAGGCATCAGGAACTTGGTTATTATTAAAAAGTAGTACGAATTTGTTCTCAAACGGAAAAATCATTTACAATGTTCTCTTGTTTATTATATATTTTTTTGGGGTAGTTTTATGATTCTCTTGTGTTCCATTTTTGGGTTCGGATTTCTCTCTTTCTCTCTCTAATATGCAGGCAGGGCAAAATTTTCATCTTTATGTTGGATTGTGAATGCTAGGACTGTATATGTTTTGGTACCTTTCCATATTTTTTAGTCTTTTGAAAATATTTAGGACAGCCCCTAACTGGTTCTGTCCATTCCAGTTTGATTTTATAATATAATTGTTTCTTTAAATTCTTCCTTAAATACTGTTAATATATTAGTTTTAGTTTTGTATTATGTTGGATGATGAATTCAAACTGATTGGACTGGTTTTACTAATCACTTTTTCATTTTATTAAGCGCTTCAGTTTTAAGAACACTGATATATTTGTTCTACATGTAATCTTTATATGAGCTAAATGTTTGACTTAAAGAATGCCGCTTCATGGTTAGTGTAGGGGGATCGAACTGATAAGAAAGACACAAGTGCTTTCAGTACATGGAAAGATATTGTCATTCCTGGCAATGTTGAGGATGGGATGACCAAAAGAGGAGATTCTATGGTTCAACCGTTGCCATTATCAAAGAGGAAATACTTGGCAAATTATTTAGGCCGTGCTCAGGGAAAAATTGGTCGTCTTAAGTTAATAGAGCTTGCAAAGAAATATCCAGATAAGGTATGTTCTCTTTTGTTAGTCACTTCTTGATCATCTCCATGTGCAGAAATTATAGTTGACTTAGTTGAGTATGGTTATGGACTGCACATTCCTTGATACAATTAAGTTTCACTTTCCATTCATTAAACGGACAATGATGCATGCGCATAAAAACATCTAAATCCACCTGCCTACTTGGAATTAACATCAGGTTTTCTGCCATAATTATGATAGTTCTCTTCAAATCTTTGATTTCAATATTTGAAGAACATATGTAATTTCAGTACATTGCTTCATTGCTTGCACTGTCGGTTACATGAATCTGTCATTGAACTGGCAAGACCAAATCTATGCTCTTATGTTCCTTAAGTCAGTTACATGAATACGTCATTGAACTGGCAAGACCTTAGGCAACATTGCTCCTAGATGTTCATATGTAGTTAGGCTGAACTGTTTTATACATGCAAACTTATGATGATTGTTAGTGCTCATGCATTGTTTATTAAGTGATATGACATGCATCTTCACATTGTGAACAGTTGGAATCCCCTGAATTGAAGTTTAGTGGCCCCGATAAACTTGGAAAGATGGAATATTTTCAACACCTGAGGAATGCCAAATTCTGCCTTGCTCCTCGTGGAGAGTCTTCTTGGACACTTCGATTTTATGAATCGTTTTTTGTGGTCTCTCTCTCTCTTTCTCTCTCATCCATGCATGCAAACACACATGGTGATGAAGGCTAGTTGAGATAATGTTATATTTTTGTTAAACAGGAGTGTGTCCCAGTTATATTGTCAGATCAAGCAGAGTTGCCATTTCAAAATGTGATTGATTACACCCATGTTTCAATTAAGTGGCCATCTACTCGAATAGGCCCTGAACTTTTGGAGTACCTAGAATCAATACCAGGTCTAATACATCAAATTTATGCTATCAATAAGGTAGTGAATTTGGTAATAAAATTGACCTTCTGGTTTGTTTTTCAGATGAAGATATAGAAAGAATGATTGCGAATGGGAGACAAGTAAGGTGTCTATGGGTATATGCCCCTGAATCTGAGCATTGTTCTGCAATGCAAGGAATAATGTGGGAACTTCAGAGAAAAGTAAGGCAATTTCACCAATCAGCAGATACATTCTGGCTACACAACCGAACCACTGTGAACCGGAACTTGGTTGAATTCTCAAGTTGGAATCCTCCCATGCCTTTGCCATGATTGCTATTGGAATTTGGAATTATCCATTCTCATTTGTACATCTGCGTACTGTACATTCGCCAATTCTCTTAATTCGGCTGTCAACTTTCTGTACTTTTGTCAGTGCCACTAATTCGCAGGTTGTAGAACATTTTCTTCGCATTTTTGTAGGGAATTAGCTTTATAATTGCCATGTATAGGCATCCCAGACACCATACGGTAGAATGAAACTGTTAATGATCATACAGGCGAATTGCAATACGAAGAATTACACATTTGCAAATTCATCCTCGCGAACCTTTTTTCATGGATTTCAATTATGTTTTTTTTTTTTTTTGTATTTCATTATGCATTTGGTTATTTCGTATTGTTCGTTTATCAGACTTGATATTCGGTTTTCCATGCATACTGGCAGATGATCAGAAAGTTGTGATCTTCATCTTGTTACCCAGAGGATATTCATGGGTCAATTAAATTCTCGGATGTTCTGTTAGCAAGGTTTCAAAATTTTGTCCGTGAAAAAATAGGAATGTATGTCCATTTCCATTGATATAAGTGGGACCCTTTTTCCACATCATCTCCTTCTTCAACCTACTGCCCACATTACCAGTCAAAGTAGAAGAAGATGCAAGTCTTGGTTTTGCTAGAACTCCTGAGGCTGGAACTAGCTTGTCAGTCTCAATGGTTGTAATCATTTTTTTTTTTTTACTATGAAGAGAATATCTCACGAATACATTTAAAATATTCAATAAATTTTAGATTGTACTATAAAAGTATTTATTCCCTTATACTCAGTATAAAAGCAAAATCTTATCTAATTTAGAAAGACTTTGAACCCAAAATCTCCTACTCTTAAAAGCAAATACTGTTACTCGTTGAACTCGACTTCAAGGTTTTAAGCATTTCAATTAGAAAAAATTAATCAATTATATACACTCTCTCTAGAAAAAGGAGAAAAGAAAAAAAAAAACAAAAGATCCGCCACGTGTGAGGCCAGAATCGTATATTTTTATCAAAAAGGAGAATATCCAAAATCACTGTAATTGCACCACGTCCACAAAAAGATCATAACACCTAGGCCTGTTGTAGTTTCTACACAATTTGTTCAGAGCCAAGTGTAGCAAGTAGCTGTTTCCACTCTTGGCCACCTTCGAGAAAAAGATTTCTTCTTTTCTTCCCCCATTTTGTATGTGACTCGCTGACCTGGGAATATTTCTGCTATTTCATCTGCTACCTGTTGTGTTAAGGTCTAGAGGAGATGGGAACTACCTTATTCACTAGCTGTAGCTTTTCATGGAGATATCATCACCAACAAATAGTTCCTTACAGCCATTTGATTGCCCAACCTTCACAAGAGAGTGGAATATGCAGAGCTAAAGCAAGTGCGGAGCCAAAAGAAAGTGGACTTCTTGAGGAAGAAAAGGAGAAATTTTGTGGCTTTCTAAAAAGAAGATCGGTTGTGATTTCTGGGATTTCTTTGCTTTCATCCGCAGTTTTGGGATCTCCAGGAGAGGGATTCGCAGTTGTCAAACAAGGCCTTTTAGCAGGGCGGATCCCTGGTTTATCTGAACCAGATGAACAAGGTTGGTTTTCATAGTTACCGACCTCTATTTCTATTCTAGTTCTTCTGTAAATCCTTTTCTCCACTGAAAATTATAAAGATGGAAAAGTTTGAAAGATTGTTAAAATTTTGCTCATAGATGGGTGCGTTCTCTCCATTATAAAGCCTGAAACCATGAATAGACTGCTACTTTTCAATGATAATCCTTTGAGCTGCATTTCTTTATTATGCATAATATGCTCAGACAGGCTGGAGGACATACCGCAGGCCAGATGACAAATCTGGCGGCCATGGTGTTGGTTGGAGTCCAATTATCCCTTATGTTTTCTCAGTTCCTCAAGATTGGGAAGAGGTAATAAGCATCTTTCTGTTGCCAAATATTCTATTAAATGTTCGAACTTAATCAAGCTGTTTAGTGTTTCCATCCAAAGCAGTCAATGGTTCAATCAAAATATAAATGTTTTTTTTTTGGAACTACCCAATTAGCTTGTTATCATTGTAACAGGTTCCAGTATCCATTGCCGATCTTGGTGGCACAGAGATTGATTTGAGATTTGCCAGCTCCAAGGAAGGACGCTTATTTGTTATTGTTGCTCCTGTTCTAAGATTTGCAGACAGTGAGTTCCATTTCTTTGATCCATGTTATGAGATTTTTCTATTAGACAGTCAGTTCCTCTTGCCTGCTAGTTCTTTCAATGAAGACTGAATAATGTATGTTCGGTTATGTCTCCATTCGACAGATCTTGGTAACAATGCAACAATTGAACGTATTGGACCTCCGGAGAAAGTGATAAATGCATTTGGACCAGAAGTGATTGGAGAGAATGTAGAAGGGAAGGTTCTAAGTATCAATGTAGCTGAACATTCAGGAAGAACGTATTACCAGTATGAGCTAGAGCCACCTCACGCACTGATCACTGCAACAGCTGCTGGCAATCGCCTCTACTTATTTAGTGTAACTGGGAGTGGTATGGAGTTTGAAGTACTTAGCGTTTATTTCTTGTTGTTAACCATGAAAACATAAGCTATGTCAACAGATACAATAAACTAACCATACTTTCTACATGTAGGTCTTCAGTGGAAGAGGCACTACAAGGATTTGAAAAGAATAGCTGAATCATTCCGAGTTGTCTAATAAGGTTCCTTACGTAGTAGCATGCTTTCTTTCTGAGTTATCTAAGGGGCATAGCTTCTGTATGCCCGCATGAAGCTCCGCCATTGAAATTATATATAAAATATATTTTACCATTACATCTTGAATTGATAGCCAATTGCCAATGGTTGCCCCTCCCTGGAGCCTAAAATAAGGAATTCTTATGAATGGGCAGGCCTTTTAGCTAACAAATGATGGTTCATTAGGGTTCAGAGTGATGGTTTCTACATTTGATTGAAAAGCAGAACATTTGAATCCCCTATATGCCCCTCACTTTCTACTGGCATCCTTTTGTGTCACATAATTGTATATGGTAATAAGGATAGAGGAGAGGCATAACCCTGTTATAGCCCCAATCCAAGCACTAGATTGCTTGATTCCATTGGGGTTCAGAGAAAAGCAGAGTAGGTGAAACGCTCCGCTTTCATCTGCTGATAAAACTTTTGCACCCATCATTGAGTGGTGATGCAATATTACTGAAGCCTTTCCCTAGATGCTGAAATGCAGCATTTACCAGTGTTTTTTAGTTCTAAAATTCAGTTCAAAGTCCTTTCACTGAAAAAATGGCTACTGCTCAACTTCATGATGACAGTTACATTTGTGAAAAGTGAAAACTATTGTGCTTCCGGGAGTCTCTGAAAACCCTCATCCTCAATTCTTTCGGCCCTCTCTAACCTATCAGAAGCAGCAAATATATTTGACAACAGCACATGGAGTGAATCTTTGCCAGAATCAATATTACACTGTTGCTTCTTAATCTCTTCCATCACCTGATTTACCATATCCATATCTAAATGAACTCAGCAAGCTCTAAGTAACGAACCCAAAACTGCATGAATTGGTGTCGTTGGCATTCTCTTAATCAGATCATAAGCATCTCGTAATCTTCCTGCACGCCCTAGAACGTCAATCACACAGATATAATGCTTGATGCTGTTAAAATCACACTTCTCCTGTTCTCCATCTTGAAGAAAAGCTCTAAATCTTCGTCTACAAATCCCCCATGTGCACAATCTGAGAGAACAGAGAAATGTCGTTTCATCAGGTTTCTCGCTTGACTCTTCCATCCTCCTGAAAAGGTCGAGATCTTCTTTGCATTGCCCACGAATGGTGAAATCCGATATCATAGAATTCCAAACAAGCATTGTTCTTACAGGTCATCCCATCAAAGATTGATCTTGCAGGAAGTAAATTCCCACACTTTGCATACATGTCAACCAAGGCATTCATAACGAACTGATTAAGCTTTATTCCCCTACAATATACCATTTGGTGAACATCTTTACCAGCATCTAATAGACCCAGTTGAGCACAAATGGATAAAACACCCTCGACTGTTATTTCATCAGGTTCAAATCCATCCGCTTGCATGTTTCCAAATGCTTCCCGGGCTTCCTCACAAAATCCATTTTGTGCAAACCCGCAAATTAAAGAATTCCATTTTCACCAGGTTTCTAACTGGAATTCGATCAAAAATGGCCCTGGCCTCCTTGACATCACCTATCCTGCAATACCCAGAAATCATTGATGACCATGTCAAGAAATTACTCTCAGGCATATTTTTTAAATTTGCCTTTGCATCTGCTATCAGTCCTTTGCTTGCATACCCATCAACCATTACAGTCCATGTTACCACATTCTTCAACTCAGGTGGGACCTGGTCGAATTTACACCTTGCAGTAATCAAATTTCCAGCCCTTGCGAACCCGTCAATCATCTCAATCCAAGTCACCGCAGTTCTTGTCTGCATTTTCTCGAATAAGTCTGAAGCAGATTTCAAGTCTTCATTGATAATGCATCCGCCAATCGTGGCATTCCATTTCACAGAAATAGAGAGAAAGAATTTCCCAATTTTTCCGATTGACAACGATAATAACTGTCATCCCAAATTGTTTGACATCATAGTATATTATTATTCAAGACTAAATCAAAATAGTTTAGGTTATTTTGGAGGAAAGCCCACTTTGCCAATCTTCTAGTCTAGCAATCTCCAGTTCTGATGGATAGGGCTATGTCCCCAAAAGTCCAGCAGAAGTTAATGGCTTGCTTTGTTGAATATCAATTAGCCTAAATGCACATATTCATTTGGGCAGCGAATCTATAATGGTATTCATATTGTTGAAATTTCTTTTTTTTTTTTTCCATAAGGTCTTAAATTCGAGATACTTTATGAGCCCATGTTGTAGCTGGCAGCCTAGCAGGTGCCTATACAGTGGCTGCTAGACCCGCATGCCCAGACAGCGGCAGGCATGCCTGCATGCCAAAACTATTACTAGCAGGCCAGCACACCCATACAGTACCGCGGGCAGGGGCGACTGCTTAACAACAAATTGTCTTTGATTTCAGCCTCTATGAGGGTGCAGGCCAATTATAAGGAGAGACATCCGTTTAGAAAGCTCACACGGGTGTCCTAAAAGCCAGGATATTGAAATTCATTTTTTTGAAGGCAGTAGTAACTTCGAAATACGTGGGCAATATTTAATCTACCAGAAGAATCTATCTCTAGTAATATTATAACAAATCAGAATCATAAACCTGCCACAATTGTGGAAAATGTGTCCTTGTGGTTGATAAATAAGATGCTCAACCAATCAACAAATATCATCCACATATTTCTTTTTATTGGTAAAGTTGAAGGCAATGATTGTTGTTTTCAAGTACCCGTTTGATAGATGAAAAGAAAGATGATGGAATTTCATCTCTTTATGAGGGCAACAAACAGTAAAAGTTGACAATCATTATATAAAGAATTTCCAACATGGAAAAACAGAATTAAACAGATGTTACACTTACATTTGCTTACATTAATTAGCATTTGCTCCATAGTGATGATTACTCTTTGTTCCACGTTACTTAAAAGTGTTTGCAGATTCGTTTCACAGATTATTCACTATCCGTTCTTTTCCTTCTTTTTTGTTCTTTAAAGATTAGATCCAGCCATCGATCAGTGAGTAGGCATAAATTCTGTCATTATTTGTCTAATGCATGCAGATTAATTGAACCATCCCTCTCACCAAATATATGCATGACGGTTAAAGATTTTTGAGCTTCAACTATGGCAATTCTGGAACTAAGAACAGTGTGGAGGTACTTTGTTTTGGTAAGGAAAGTTTAATATTTTATATACAAATTAAGAGAAAATGGTTTATTGAATAAATTCTTGAGCTTGACATGTGAACAGAAATCATGCCAACCTTGCCTCACTTTCGGTGACAGAAACACGTAGAAGCAAAAGGAAAAGGGTTTTGTGGGCAAAGGTAGGCAATTTGTCCGAAACGTGTCGTTTTTTCTTTCTTTCTTTTTTTTTTTCCTTAATTAAAAAAAAAATTCTAATCTTACATTTTATCACAATTATATCCAATCATATTTTTATAACAAATTTAGTCTCGATATCATTGAATGATACTCCGAATCTAACTAGCGCTGATATGGATTGCTTAATCAAACTCAATCCAATGACATATTAAAATGATTAGGCAATCCATGTCATGATAAGTTAGGTTTTGAGCACACTTTAATGATACGAAAGCTAAATTTGTTACGAGAATAAAAGTTTATATAATTAAATTTAAATTTTTAAAAAATTTGATATAATTGTGGTAAAATACAAATTTAATTAAGCCTTTTTTTTAATAAGAAATTCTTCTAATTTCCTCATTAATTCATATTTTACGCCAGACTATAGTTGTAATGCGGCATGCGAACATGGG
This sequence comes from Balakata baccata, assembly GCA_949630135.1. Lineage (NCBI taxonomy): Eukaryota > Viridiplantae > Streptophyta > Magnoliopsida > Malpighiales > Euphorbiaceae > Balakata > Balakata baccata. The sequence continues at coordinate 170,880 of CATIWF010113073.1, forward strand.
TTCATTGAACCCCGAAGTTTAATAATTTCAATTCTCTCTCTTTATGTATATTACTAAAAAATCTATCTCAAGTATCCAAAATATATCCAATTATTCTAATTAGATTGATATAATTATATATATATATATATAGTTCTTTTTTTACTATAAAAAGATTAAGACTAAATGAACGTTCATTCTTTTCAAGTCAAAAGAAGATATATTTCTAGTCCTTATATAAATAATGATCAAATTAAACATAAATTTTTTAGTGCAGATTTTTTAAGTAAAAAAAAAAAGATTTCTAATTATTCAAAACTTAAATCGAATCATATATACTAGTCACTGTAATCTCATCCATCCTGCTATTCTCGTACAGAATTTTGACCTCACTAATGCTGAACGATGAACACGTGCAAAGAAAGATTGAGTGGTTGATAAATGCTTAAGGATATGAAGGATAAATAAATTAATTAGAGCTCTTATCAATTATAAATTTAAGAACCAAAAATGTGATTGAAAATAAAAATTTTACTTAGTTGAATTTACAAAATAAAAAACCTTATGTTCATTAACTATTAAAGTGCAAGCTACATGATCTCTAAATAGGTGAGATGGCAATATAAAGATTTTTTATCTTTTAATTAGAGATTTTAAATTTAAATTTTGAATATAAATTTTTTTTAAAATTTGAGAGAATACACTTTAACTCCTTAATAGACTTATTCAATGATAATTCATATTGTTGAAAAAAAAATGCAAGCCATATATTTTCTTTCACATGGGTTGTTGGAAATTTTTGTTAAAAGTATAGGATTGGATTCTCAATTTCTCAATTGTTGAACCTTCACTCTAGAGAAAGGAAACCCCAAATTATGAATTCAGGAATTTGAAATTATATTTAGACAAATTTTTTAAAGAGAAATAATTTCATTAATTCAAACTAGCAATACATTTATAGAAATACATAAACAAATTAGTTAAAAACCGTAAATGATAAAACAGTGAAAAACTTTATAATACTCTGGTTAATAGCACAATAAATCAACTCAATGCCTACGAATTTGATAATATTATAGTGACTCTAGTTCTGCAACATATTAAATACTATAATCTAATTTGTTATCTCTATCAAATCCAATATGCTTTGACCGTCTGAATTGCTTATATAAAAATAAAACGTTGCAATAAGAAGATAAAAAACAAAACGTCATAACTAGATGACGGAAAATCAAATGCCGCAATAACACAATAAAATCACAAAAAACATAACAAATAAAAAAAAACTCATATCTATATAGAATAACTATTTATTTTAGAAAATAAATTGATAAAAATAAGTGTATGATTTCATCTCTTCTTACTTAACTAAAATAAATATTAGAAAGTAATTAAGAAAATTGAGAAAAAATGACAGTAGAGTTTATGCTTAGATAAATTTTCAGATTTATTAATAATTTAATATATTGATTAATTTTAGCTGATAGTGACTGAAAGCAGACAACTTTTTTTCTAATACACATAAAACACATTGAATAAATTGTCGTGGCTCATAAATGTGCCACTGTATGTGTAGATTGTGTGTATAATATTTTCAATAATAGCACTAACAGAGAATGAATTCTGTATATAACGTCAGTCTAATATATATGTTGATTATCTATTCAATTTGCATTTTTTTTTTTTAGAATTTTTCTTATCTATTTTGCTTTTTACTTGAGTGCCAGTATGCAACTCTCCTTTTCTCTAGATTGCTCCTTTTTTGCGTTAGTTTTTGTTTTCTTTGAGCCTGTGCTCACCTAATTCTAATAAAAGAAAAGAAAAAAAAAAAACCTAGACATCAACCAACAGATGGGTTGAGAAGTTCAAAAAAAATTAATTAAAGCTTTGAAATGGATTAGGTTTTCTTCCAAATTACTATCAGTAATGCTTCAATTCTTCAATGGGGGTAATCAACGTTTAAGACGAATGATTAATTAACGTCAAATGTGAAAGTATCATGGTTTTAATTGATCTCACCTATAATTAATGAAAAGAACACTTAACCACATTAATGTCACAATTAACTCTTCCCCAACTCAATATTTTTTTTCTTTATTTAATGTATCAGAAATTCAGAATAGTTGACATTTGCAAAAGATCAATAATTTTCCAATTAAAGAAGAGTAAAAAGCAGATTTGGGTACGAGTTTGCAACTTTCATGCAGAGTCCTTTAACCCGGGCTGCAGGGCACTGAAAGTTGGCCAGAAAGATTAAAAAGAATCAAATAAATTGAAGAAGGGAAAACCCTAATAAATACTTGTAGATTGGTCACCAATTTTTATCCACAAAATTTAATTCTGATTCGAAAGAACCATTCAAATTGGTCCATCTTTCAACAGGGAATAAGTAGGGTACTGAAGTAAGATACCTTTCTTTTAGGGCAAATTTGCAATCAAAGCCTTCAACACCTATATATCTATCGTGTCATGCTAATTTAATTATGATGGACCCGAACTTCTTTTTATTCTTTGTCTGCGGTTAACACAAATTTTATAAAAGTCATATATTTTAATTTAATATAAAATCTATAAATAAATTTGTATTATAATTATTCTTACACTAATATTTAATTTAATATTTATAATTTATAAATTTAATAATTAATTTTTAATTATATTTTTTATTAAATATTGATAATTTATTATTAAATAAACATATACAATCAATTATATTATAATCAATTATATTATATATTTAAAAAAATTAGGTTAAAAATAAAATTATTATATGTTATAATGCTTAATTACATTGCTAATAAATATTTTTTATTATATTATATAAAATAATAATAATAATAATAAAGCAATTCTTTGATATTAAAAAAATAATTTTTACTTTTTTAGGATTAAGAATAATTTTGAAATATTATTAATTTATTATGAATAATATTGGAATAAAAAACTCTAGCAACAATTTCTCATTATTTAAAATCTATGGATTTTGGACTTTTACACTTAGGAGGTTCAAAAATCAAATTCTTAAAAAATAAAGAATTTTTGTGAATAAAGAATTTTTAAGTAATCAAACGATGGATTTGATACAAATTCATGAATTATTTAAAACTCATCGTTTAAAATCTCTCAATTCAAACACAATTTTTTAATATAAGATGTTAATGTTATTTTTAGGTATACAAGAATCACTTTTTAATTAAAATTCTCGAATTCAAAATCTAAGTATATATAAAGCATATTTAAAATTTGATAGGTCATCCCTGTACAAATCTAAACTAATCTATCATTTTCAAATTTTAGGATGCTGGATAGATAAAAATAAATAAATAAATAAATATGGATGTTCGAATTAAGAAATGGAAACACATCGTATTTGCATTTAGTAGTCTTCACCTATGCTCCTATACAGGTATGGAGGTACATTGAAGCCAGTAGGACATTGAGCTCCTTTGAAATTTTTATGGATAGTTTTGTAAATTTGACATTAAATAAATATATATAATTGCATATACAGTACTTTTTTTTTATATATATACTTTTCTAATTGAACCATTTAGAGAAAAATTTCTATTTCCTCCACTGCTCCTATATATATCATATTCATAGCTTTCCACTTTCAGGACACTGAATTAAACACTTTTATAATTTAATTAGTTGAACATTAAATTCTCAGTGACAGCACTAACTTTTCTAACCTAATTTGAATTTTCGAATAAATTCATAATTCAATTGATCAATTATAATTTATCATAAATATTAACCATTTTACTTATTATGATAAACTAATTATCTTTAAATTAATTTGTAAATTTATTCTGAAATATGAGTTGAATAAATAGTATTCTGCATCCACAAATTATAATATCTAGAAAATCTTACTCTAATTGAATTAGTTTGTAGAAGTAAATTAGGTGTGAAACCTGTTTACCGACATTCTGAAAATTTTATGACCTATTACAAAAGGCAAACAGCTTCTTATACCTAGTTTCAAAGTAAGAAATGAGAAAAACATGTTGTATTAAAAACTATATAAGTAAAAATCCTATATTATTCTTGTGGAAGCTACTCCGCCGCCTAATCGTGACAAAAATTATAGCGTAATTCCGCAGCAATGGCTCACGAGAGTAACATAAGAAAGAGTAATGTAATTTGAGTTTTATCACTAATAGAGCTGCTTAATTTTATCTTAATTTTGATATTATTATAATAAATTCATATAAATTTTTTTTGGTTCTATAAAAATTACTTTTAGTTTCAGTAAAGTCATTTTCAGCAATTTTTCAATAGTCAACAACCGGAAAAATCGCGTTAACATCTCAATTGGCAAATGAGATACGCCATGTCAATGTACAGGTCAAATAGAGCACAATAAATGCTTACAACTAACATTCACGTCAGCACCATAAATTAAAAATAGTACAAACTGGAATGTCATAACTCTATTTAATATGTACAGTGATATGACATGTTTTATATGTCAACTAATATGGAAGCACGATTTTTTTGGTTATTGACTGCTGAAAAATTGTTAGAAATGACTTTATTAAAACTAAACCATAATTAGAAGACTTTTATGGAACAAAAAAATTTATGTGATTTTACTATAAAAATACCAAAATTAGGTAATTATAATTGAAATTAACCCTACTAGAATCGAGTGCTTTCATAATAATAATTAATTAGTCTTTTTTTATATATTATAGATTAAGATGGACATTAATTAATTAATATTTAATAATTTAATTATGAGCTGCTTGAACATTAAACATTAGCCAACTAGGCAAGGTACGTAGGTAACAAGGCAAAATGCAAAACAAAGAGATTAATAATCCTTGTTGTATACACATGTTCTTGCTTAGTCATGAAACAAAATTAAATTAAAGGGCTTGCTTAATTCTCTTAATCAGAATCAAGAATCGTCCACTAGCTCGCAAAATAATTAATCATCAATCTTTCATCATTTGAAAATAAGATATTTTTATTGATATTTTTATTTATAAAAATTACAAAAAAATACGAATTCAAATTCCGTTTCTACCATCTACGATATTGATAAATATTTAATATGTTTATAATTAGTATAAAGGAATATAACTATTTCGCGTTGTACACTCCTATTACTTCTAATTAAAAAAAAATGCAAACAAATAACTTTGTGGCTTTATCCCCATTTGCCAATTAAAAGTCACAAGATATTATTATTATTATTATTATTATTATTATTATTATTATTCATAAAATCACTGTTTATTGTACAGTGTATATATTTGAGTTTTACAATCACTGTTTATTATACAGTACCTTTTTTAAATTTTTTATTTTAATGAAATTAGATCTTTTTTCTCAGGATTGTTGTTTCCATTTCATTTAACTTTTTCTTTTTTTTTTTTTTTAATTATCATTTTTTTTACTTTTTATAATGTAAATTC